>SNQN01006260.1:8491-27858 GCA_008642245.1 Bassia scoparia | reverse complement strand
ATTAAACCAATTGAGGCCAATGAGTGTGGAGACTTGCATAGAATTAGAAAATAATATTGTCAAAAACAAATGAGTCATTTTATTGACAAATGGAAACTGAAAATACATGGCTTATTGTATAGGAAGAGACTACATAGACTCAAGGGACAATGAATTGAAATGGACATATAGCTGGGAGTAGGACTCTATGATTCAATCTAGAGAAGGCCGCGCAGATCGATGACCCACGCCTTAGGGTGACTCATGGTTTAGCAAGTGGGTTGGTTTGGATGTTGATCTTATCCTTCGCTGTTGGAGGAACCGGGAGGCGACCATCTTCGACCATATCTTGAATCTCATGCTTTAAAACGAAAACAATTTTCAGTGGTGTGGCCCCTTCCTTGGTGGAACTTGCAATAGGCATTTACATTCCAACTCTTAGATTTCTTATCATTTGAAGGATCTGGAGTGGGCCCAATAGGAGCAAGTGCACCTTTTCCAGTAAACCTGTCAAAGGCCTGCTCATAAGTCATGACAATTGGAAAAAAGGTCCTTTGTGGACTTCGAGGCTTGTTGCCGAAAGAGCCGGGATGGTTAGAAGAGTTATCATTGGATATATGGGTAATGTGGCTGGTTTGATCGGTAAAAGAGGAGCCACCTTTCTTGTTAAAGCCCCCGCTGTTACCCTTAGACTTTTGGGCTTGAACTTCTTCCTTAACTAGGAGCCCAGCCTTGTAGAGCCTAGTAAATGAATCAATGGCTCGAAACTTGAGTGGCTCTCGATACTTGGGCTAAAGATTCTTGATGACCATCTGAACTTGATCTTCCTCATTTGGTTGGTTAGTCATTTGAGCGGCCTTCTCCCTCCATCTATTAAGGAAAGTAGAGAAATCTTCTTTTTCTCCTTGCTTAGTGGCCTCTAGTTCACGGAGCCCGACAGGGAGTTGGGAATTGTACCTGTACTGCTTTAAGAACTCTTGTTTTATATATTCCTAATCATCGAGCTTGGTTTGATTCAAGGTCTTGAACCACCTGAATGGATGGGTGTCCAAAGTAATAGGGAACACCGAATAGAATAACTCTTTGCCCATTCCTTTAAGAGCCATTGAGATATTTAAAGTGCGGAGGTGGTCTTCTGGGTCTTTGGTCCTCTTGGACTTGGGCAAATCAGTGATTACAAATTTCTTAGGAAACTGGCCCTTAATCTCATAATTAGCAACATGAGGCCCTTGGACTGAATTCTCGAATAGTTTCTTGACCAACTCTTCTAGTTGTTCCACCCTTTTTTCCGTTTCAGTCTTCGGAGGAGGGAGTGATGTCTCAGCATTGTCTTCTTCCTCCTCGTCAGATTCGAGAGGTTTTTCCTTGGTCCTCTTTTCTTTTACTTCCCCAATGCTCTTTTCTTGGGCATCAAGGCGAGAATTCACAGCCTCGAGCTTTTCTAGAATAGTATTAAGTTGTTGTTCGATGTTTGCCATGCAAACGTCTTGGTGAATAGGAGCACGTCGGGTTCGACTTCTTGTTACTTTTCTAGGCCCCAAATACAAGTCGCGAGTCTTTTCTATCTTGTAGCAATAAAGAAATAACACTTTAGAAACCAGTAACAAAAGATTTGACTTGAGATTGAACTAGTAATTGAAAGCTATTAAGAATGAACCTGACTCGGTTTTAAGGTTCTAGACTTTAAGGAACTGAAATTGAAAGTGGACTTGAATGTGCCTATTCCTAAACCTAACTATATGTTAAGGTGCTAGGTTTTGAATTGAATTTGAAAGGGACTGATCCTAAAGTCGAACCTAGTTCAGTTTAAAGGTTCTTGGATCTTGGAATTGAATTTGGACTTGAATTTGAAATTGTCTAGTTGGACCTACACCGGTTTTGGGTCTCTTAAGGTTTAAGCTTGAAATGGACTAGCATAGGGTTTAAAGTCGGACCTAATTCAGCTTTAAGGTTCCCAACCTATGCAAACTAGGATTTGAAACGGAATGGGTCTTTGGATGGACCTTGTTCAGTTCTAAAGGTCCTTAACATGTACTTGGAAAGGATTGAAGATTGGACCTAAGTCAATTTTAAAGGTAATGGGATGGGTCTAGGACAATCTTAGACTTAAGGCTTGCACTGGGTCTACGAGTCGAACCAGACCATGAATTGAACTAGGGACATTGAATGGTCTTGGACTAGAGGTCTTAACATATAGGCCTTCAATTAGGTCTAAGGGTCTCGGCCTGATGAGCTTGGGCTAGGTGAACTTGGATAAAGGTCTGGAGCTAGTGGGCTAAGGATAAGACTAAACCTAGTGAGCATTGATTAAGGACCGAGGGATTAAGCTTTGGTAGTGAGAAATTGAATATGGGCTATGGTAGGGGTCTGAGCTGATTGAACTAGAAGCAGGGTCACCAGCACAAGCACAAGCACATTGATAGAAACAAGAGTCCAATTTAGCTACTTAAGGTCTGGATCTAGGTGAGCTATAGATGGGCTTGGTTAGGTCTGAGGGGGTACCAAGCCTAAGGGTAGAGCTGAGTCCAATTTCACCACCACAAAATTGGTGATGTATGGTCGAGGTACTCCTTGTGTACACGCGTCCAGTAACACGTGCACACGCGGCATGGGCGGGATGGGATTGACCTTAGCCACATGATCAAGTAACCACGTGGACCAAGGTAAGATCCCCCCTTATGGAGGTCTCGAGCATAGAACATGCCCATAATGAGACCAAGGAGCCTAAGACGTGAACCTATGCGAGAGATCGCACGCGCAATCCAATTAATTATGAAAATGGAACTACGAGACTTTCATGTCTGTCCACTCACCTAACGGTGATTATCCCCAGTGAAGTCGCCAAAAACTGTAGGGCTTCACCCCCTTCAGGGGTTGACCTCAACTTCAGTGTCATGGAATTGAGCCATGGAATCCGCATGTGAATTCGTTGGGGTGTGTTGTCGAATTGAGGGGATCGCCACCGTGCATATACAGGTTAATCACGGGACGCCCAAACATTAGTGCCAAACTAGTGACCCCATCAGATAAGGTCTTAGTATCCAATATGTGGGTTTGGGACATGTACGACTAGATAATTGTACCAATTCGGATCCGGCATTAGGCGCTCTACTTCGCTCATTGTAGTTCCATAAGTAATATACATTGACATCAAATAGCCTATCGATTTGACCTTAAAGCGCAGTAACAGATATTACTAAAAATGGTAGGTTTACTATTAGTAAAGAAAAAAGTGAGCTACCTATCCTAAGTGACCACTTTGAAATTATGTAATGTTATGGTGTGCCTAAACCGTTGTCAAATTACTGATTTATGTGACCATGTAGATTAAAGCCAAACAACTCTTGTATTATAAAGAGGATTTTTCACTACAAAACACAAACCACATTATACGAAGTTTCATAGGACCAAGCACGCAAACCTAACCATATACATAGATCAACACTAAAATTATAAGCGTTTCTAGCAAATTTTGAGATTGATTTATAGTACTCGAAATTGCTATAGTCAATTTCTAGTTGAAATGGGAATATTGAAATTAGAAGTGATATTTGAATTATTCTTGAACCACGAAATTGAAAATTACAACAAATTTTTTGCAAACATGTTGAATGAAACGATAACGTGTTTGATGGAGTTTGGATAAGCTTAAGAAGTGTTTTGGAAAAAGACCAAAGAGGGAGTTCAACCGTGATTTTTTCTCCGAAGAGTGAGGCAAAAGAGGGTATTATAGCCACGAAAACCCAAAAGACGAGCGTATAATACGCTCAACACGAGCTATATACGCTCAAGAACAGCGTATAATACTCTCAACAGGAGCGTATAATACGCTCAAAAGGAGCGTATATACACTCCCTAACGTATATACGCCTCAAAATGACATATATAAACTCCCTCAAAGCGTATATAGCTCGACCTAGGGTATATACGCTCTTCTGAGCATATATATGCTCAGTTGAGCATATATCCTATACTCTTTCCAATTCCCTTGATATTCCAAGCATATACGATCTGAGATGCAACTGAAATTTGAAATTATGAAGATACCCATAAATTTATTTTAAAAAAATCCTAAAACAAATAGAAAATTCTAAGAAAAAAAAAGAAAAGAAAATATTTTTGCCTGTTGGACTTGAATTAGCATAGAGGAATACATGAGGCTTTAGAAAAAATGGGTGTGAGGTGACGCTTGAGCATAATTCGCAAACGGACCTATTGCAATACGGTACAATCATCATAGAATTTCGGGAACTAAATGAAGGACCGAATTAGGTGTCTACAGCTTGTTCCTGCCTTATTTGAATTTCTCCATATTAGAGGCTCCTATTCCTCTTCCTCAACTTCTTCTTCCATAATTTCCTTCACAACTAACTCAATTAGTTTCTTAGACTCCTTGATTTTAGTCTCAATTTCTGGAGATTCGGTTACTTCCTTCTCTACTAACCTAGAACTTATTCTCTTAAACATGATGAGAGTGAATTGTGACTCTGACTTTAGCAAAGAACAGAATAAAATACCTAAGCAATTTATGTCTCAAGAATTCAGAGAGAAAAGAACACAGAGAAGGCACAATTAGAGTTTGTGAGAAAAAAAATATATAACCGCAAGTGAGAGAAAAAAATGGAAAGTGTTTGATCAAATGAAGGAGGAAATATTTTGATCACATTCAAGATATTTATCTCAAGGAGAGATTGAAAAGCAACAGATATTTCGCAAGAATTTTGAACAATTATCCGTTCTTACAAAATGATAGTTGCCATAATTACAGCCGTTGTTGCAATTAATTCCACATTTGAAATCGACTAAAATATTCAAAAAATAACCGCCTCAAGAACCTGGTTCCCAAGTGGTCTAACAATAGTCTGTGTAAACATATTCTTTTCAGGACTTATGCTAATGTACCATGAGTACTTGATTGATTAGTTCAGCATCGCATAAGAACTTTGTGAGTTCTAAATAATTAGAAAAAGGATAAAGGAAAAAGGAAACAAAACAAAAGAATATATTCAAGAAAGACACCATTTTGCCTAGCCAAAGGAGCCAAGTCAAGTCCTAAGAGCTCATTACCTAATTTTAATCATACCCAACAAGGTACGAAGTTTTAGGAACACTTCTCTGCTCAAAGGTTTTGTAAATATGTCAGCTAGTTTACCTTTTTCAACATTGTCCCTCAGAAAATGATGTCTAATCTCAATATGCTTGGTTTTTTGAAATATTAATAGCACTTGTGTTGTCACATAAAATGGGAACACTTCCGAAACAGACCCCAAAATCCTTTAGTTGTTTCTTTATCTACAGGAGCAGAGGACAACACAAAGCAGCTGCAATGTACTCAGACTCGGCTGTAGATAAAGCCACATAATTTTTTTTCTTAGATCCCCATGAGATGAAGCAAGAATCAAAGAAACTGGCTATTCCAGAAGTGTTTTTCCTGTCCACAATAAAACAATAAAGTTAGCATCTGTGTATCCAATTAGGTTCATACTGCTTCCTTTTGGACACCGTAGACACAGATCATCAGTACCATTCAGGTACCACAAAATCCTCTGGACAACCTTTATTGAGATTTCATAGGGTTACTTTGAAATCTAGCACACAACCCTACTGAAAATACTATGTCTGGCCTACTTGTTGTCAAATACAGTAATGAGCCAATGATACCTCTGTGCAGATTACCCTCAACATCCTTTCCCTTCTCATCAAGGCTTAGTTTTGTCGAAGTTAGAATAAGTGTTTCATAGGATTTGCTGTCCTGTAGACCATATCTATTCAGTAGCTCCTTGAGAAATTTCTGCTGATGGATCATTATCCCATCATTGGTTTGCTTGATTTGAAGCCCTAGAAAGAACCTAAGTTCTCCCAACAAAATCATCTCAAATTCAATTTTCATCAAATCTGCAAACTCATCACACAAAAAAAGATTAGTAGCTCCGAACAAAATATCATCAACATATATTTGAACCACTAATAGATTAGTTCCATTGTCTTTTAAGAATAGTGTCTTGTCAACCGAACCTCTCTTATATCAATTTTCTAAAAGAAAGATAGAAAGTCTCTCATACCATGCTCTAGGAGCTTGTTTGAGACCATAAAGAGCTTTATCATGTTTAAACACATGGTTTGGCAAGTCACTATCCTCAAAGCCAGGGYGTTMCTCCACATAKACATCTTCTTTCAAATAGCCATTAAGAAAYGRTGTSTTAAKATRTATTTGAAAGAGTTTGAAGTTCATATGAGCTGCAAATGCAATTAAAATCRTGATTGCTTCAAGCCGAGCTACAGGAGCAAAGGTTTCATCATAATCAATTCCTTCTTGTTAGTTAAAACCTTGAACCACTAGCCTAGCTTTATTTCTAACTATAACACCTGAGTCATCCAATTTCTTTTTGAATACCCATTTGGTTCCAATAACGGACATGTGATCCTTTCTAGGTTCATGATGCCAAACTTGATTTCTCTCAAACTGATTGAGTTTATCTTGCATAGGTAGAACCCAATCTGGATCTGTTAAAGCCATTTTATTGTCAGTTGGTTAAATATTTGAAAGAAAGGAGTAAAATGCACAAAAGTTATGTAAAGTAGAGTTCCTAGTCTGCACCCCTTTGTTAATATTACTAATAATAAGATCAGTGCGGTGAGAGGACTTATACTTAAAAGGTTTGTTTATATCAAGGTGTACATTTGTGCTTTTCAATGTTGAACCTGGTCCGGTACTGGTGCCCCCTAAGTCATTTTCATTTTGAATGGGTGAACCAGTTTCTCTATTGATCTCAGCTACTTACATTTTCATTTTCCGTTACCTCTTGAGCTACTTGATTTTGTGATGTACCAGACTCTTCCTCTCTAGGAGAGTTGTGTGGTGAGTCTGGTTCAGCATCATTTCCTTCCACAGGTTTTGTGAAGTTAAGCATGCCTATCTCGAACTCATCAGCATTATCAACCTGCACATTCTTGCTAAACATGTTAGTCTCATGAAATAGAACATGTATACTTTCTTTGACATACAAGGTTCTTTTATTGAATACTTTGCCACCCTTGCTGTGTGAAGCGCATCCAACGAAAATAGCCTCATCACTCCTTGGGTCAAACTTATCCAAACTAGATTTACCATTATTGTGTACAAAGCATTTGCACCCAAAAACTCGTAAATGTGCAATGTTTGGTTTTCTTCCCCTAATAAGTTCATAAGGAGTTTTCTTAAGCACTGGTCTCAACATTACCCTGTTTAAAATATAGCACGCAGTACTCACAGCTTCAGCCCAGAAGATTCGAGGTAAACCACTCTCTAGAAGCATAGTTTTTGCCATTTCTTCTAGAGTGCGATTTTTCCTCTCAACTACTCCATTTTATTGTGGAGTTTTGGGAGCTGAAAAGTTGTGAGTTACACCATGATCATTGCAGTAGGCTATAAAACTTACATTGTCAAATTCGGAACCATGATCAGAACGGATAGAGAGCAGTTGATGATTAATGTTGTTTTGTACTTGTTTTACTAGGATTTCCAATTCCTCGAAAGTTTCATTTTCAAACATTAGAAAAACTGTCCAAGTACGACGAGAATAACCATCAACTAAAACAAACACATAACTATGGCCATTCCTACCTTGCACACGCATGGGACCACACAAATCCATGTGTACAACTTCGAATGGTTTAGTAGTGCTTACAACCTTCTTTGGGTTGAAAGATGACTTGACATGTTTATATTTTGCACATTCATGACAAATATGACCTGCAACAAATTTGATGTTAGGTAAACCTGTAACCAAATCTTGAGATCGCAATTTATTTAACAGAGAAAAACTTACATGTCCAAGTCTCTTATGCCATAGCTAATGGTCATCTTCAATAACACTGAGACAAGTAGCACTGGTCTTAAAAATCTGACTCAAAAATGTTATGGAAACATTGTTGTGTCTGAACGCCTTGCAGACCAGTTCTTTTGTTTCAGTTTTCACTATGAGACAAAGATTGGTTTCAAATTTAACATGGTTTCCTTTGTCACACAGTTGGGAAATGCTCAAGAGGTTGTGTTTCAAACCWTCAACGAAGTAAACATTATCAATTTCTTGAGAGAGTGTCTTACCAACCTTACCAATACCTTTGATTAAAACCTTTGCTATTATCTCCGAAGGTGACACTTCCTCCTTCTTAGGCTACGAGTGAAAGAAATTAACTTTTATCACCAGACATGTGTCTTGCGCAACCATTGTCCAAATACCAATATGGCTTTCCTTTCGCTCTAACCTGCACAAACTAATTAAGGTTTAGTCTTAGGAACCCAAATTTTCTTGGTTTCCTTGTTCTTTGTTACTAGTTTGACCCCGTCCTTTCTAACCCAGATTTATTTCACTCTCGACCCTTTGATTTTATCATGTTTTTCCTTTTTGGACCTATATTGTGTGTGACCTTCAGGACTTTTAACCTTTTGAACATGTGACTGATTTCTTTTATCATGCTTTTGCTTAGTCAAGCATAAATCAATCATATGTTGATTCTTACCACAATAGGTGCAAACCTGCATGTCCTTTACAAACACATATTTACCTCACTAGAATTCAGAAATCCAAGCACCATCTTTGCCTAACTTTTGTGTTTGTTGAGTGCTAGATTCAGTATACCCTAATCCAAACCTATGAGAATTTCCAAATTGAGAGGTTAGGATATTTAAAGTACTTTAAGCATCAAGCAACCTGTTCATCTATCTTTGGCAATCACTCTGATCTTGTTCCTTGGTTTCAAGTTTCTTAATTTGAGCTTCATTAAATTCTGCAGAAATGGCAAGATCCAATTTTGCCCTATGAAGCTCATCTTTAAGTCTTGAAACCAATTCCAAGTCTGGTTCATTAGTGGTCTCAATGTTTTTGCCTTTTTGTAGTTTGTATATTTCTACTTAAAGATCACAGATTTTACGTTCATAATCTAAATGTAAAGATTCAATATCAACATCTTGATTACCAGAGGCAGCTTTAGTGTTGATTTTTTTTCTTTAAATTGAATATTTCAGATTGTAAATCACAAACCTTACCCTCATATTCCAAACACAAATCTTCGACACTAACATTTGTACCACTAGTGCTAGCAAGAGAGTTTTTTTACATTCACATACTCTTTGAACAATTCGTCAACATCATCAATCATATAATTATGAGCTAGAATTAAATCAGCATGTTCTAGAGTAAAACTCTTCTCATTGAGCAACTCGAAATTTATTCCTTCCATTTAAGCATCCTTAAGTTTACTAAAACCTTTGTCATTATTTTGATAAAAAATTTCTCTAGTAAAATCTGACTATGGTTTTAGTAACGCAAGTTCCATATTCTTCTGATCTAAACTTATTTCCATTTTTGAAATTTTTTCTTTTAGTTCTGTACAAATAAGTTCAAATTCAACAGAACGACATTCACTTAGATTTAAATTTCGTGTTGCTTCTTTCAATTTTTTCTTGTTATCCTTATAAGCAGCATTACCTTTAACATTTTGCTCTATAGCAGAATCTATAAAACTTAATAACTCATCTCTATCAAAGTACCTCATTTGATCTTGCATTTCAGAGATAGTTACCTATTCCTCATCTGAAGAGCTGCTTCCTGCCATTAGACACATGTGACCTTTCATTCCAAAACTAGTCTATCTCTGGTCTACGTCTCCCAACATAGTAGTTACACAAACAAGAGCCTAGTCCTCCTCGAATTCACCACCTTAGTCTGAATCTCCCCAGGCAGCAAGCATGGCTCTTTTGGTTATCTTCCTCTCTCGTTGACCTCCTTTGTCGTTTTTCCATGCTGGACAATCTTTAATCAAGTGCTGGTGCTAGTCTTCTTTGAGTTACTCTTGTTCTTCTAAGACTTCCCTTTATACTGAGATCTAAGACTCTTCTAGAATCTTCTTTCCATGAGACTTATCTCATCCAGATCTTCCTCATTTTGTTCTCCTTTCAAGGCTAAGCCACGACTCTTGGTTGTACTCTCTTCTTTTGAATAAACTAACATCTCACGTGTCATTAAAGACCCAATGAGTTGTTCTACGGTCAAGGTGGATAGATCCTTGGCTTCTTGTATTGCAGTAACCTCGGGCAGCCATTTACCCGTTAAAATCCTTAGAATTTTTCTGACCAAATCTTCACTAGTGAAACTTGTTCCAAGAGATTTCAGTTAATTTATAATAGACATAAAACGAGTACACATATCTCCTATATTTTCATCTCGATTCATATCAAAAGTTTCATATTTGGACATAAGGATATCCACCTTAGATCTCCTGACTTCACTAGTTCCTTCACAGGCTAGTTCTTGGGTTTCCCATATTTCTTTAGCAGAAGAGCATGCTAAGATACGACTTACCTTATTGTCAGCAATACCTTGTTGAAGAAGAGACATGGCTTTGGCATTTTTCTCAAAAGTCTTCAGATCCGTGGAAGTGTATTCACATTCATTCTTCTTTGTGTCATCGGAATTAGCAGCAACCATCCTTGGACCATTTCTGACAATCATCCAGCAGTCATAGTCAGTGCCAATGATAAAGTTTTTCATGCAAATCTTCCACCATGGATAGTTGGTTCCGTTGAACTTGGGCAACCTTGATCCTCCGTTTCCATTTGACATATCTTGAGTAGAGATCTTTATCTTCCTTCTGTAGGTGTTACCCTTTCAAGAAGTTAGGCTCTGATTCCAATTGAAAGTGCATATTGTACTTAAGAGGAGGGGTGAATTGAGTATAAGTGTATGTCGTAAATTTCTCGATTAGTTAAAACCAGTTTAGAACCAATTCTCAAGGAGCGGAAATTAAATGCAACAAAATAAACAACACCAAGATTTAACGAGGTTCGACTTCTAATAAGTCTGCGTCCTCCACTCACTCACTCTTTTATTAATCACCTCTGATTAACAAAAGGATACAAATAATTGAATATGTACCTCTGCACAAAGAGATCCCCAACTTCCACCTATGGAAGTTCTACGCAATCACCAAGTATGGTGATTCAAAATGAACTTGATCCTCAACCAAGTTCCCCAGCAAATTAAACTCTTAATCTGCTCACTTGTCAACACTTTGTCTCTCAAATACAAAATAGCCTTAATGCTTGGTATAAGAGTAAATTAAAACCTAAGTGTAGTGATGGATTAATGGTCAATATCAAAAGAGAGCTTTTGCAACTGTGATTTTTTGTTTTTTAATTCGTGCAAAAGTGTTAGGGTCTGTGTGCTCGACATCCACTTAAGTAAGCTTTTGGTAAGTATATTGCATGAGATATTGAGAATATATTTTCTTTTGAAATAAAATAATATTTCACGGAAAATATATTCTATTGATTTTATTTGTAATCAAATAAAATCAGCTTATGAACTCAATAATATACTTTCCATACTTAAGAGGCTTTCCCGCACAAAAACCCTTCCATCCGTTTATTTTCAAAATCAATTTTACGCGGAAATAAACTTTCCAAAAATAAGAATGTTTTGAAGTAAACTTGAGAGGTCGTGACTGGAACTGTTCCCAAACTGTTCCAGTCAACTTAATCTACTTGAAGTTGTCTATAACAAGCAACCGAGATTACTTGTTATATGCAACTTGCTTAACTTTTTAACACTGATCTTTATATTGCATTTTATCAATCCAAAACTAGTTACATTGCAAGTAAGACCTAAGTCTATAACTCTTGAAGGCTTGGTCTTCATGCAATCTTCGAGATGTAGCTTCATGAGCTTCATCTTTACAATCTTTGAACTTGAGACTTTTATCTGCACATGCAAACAGAACTTGCATATCTATTTTATTTCAAAGTGGTTTGTCATCATTCAAAACTCAAGGTAAGAAATCAACAATTACTCACTTGAACGAACAACAAAAATCACATGAAAAAATATGCAAACTTCACAAAAAAATGCGAACACTCAACAAATTAACAACCTAAACACATTGAAAAATCATGGAAAAAACTTGAAAAATTAACAAACCAAGCATCCAAATTCAATAAGAAATCTCAAAAATGAATAATAGAATGGATTAGAGATTATTACCAAGCTTGAACACCAAAAATTGTAGTGACTTGTTAATCCTTAAGCAAAAACCACGAAAATCAAAGTGTTCGGGATTGAAAATTGATTGAGGAGAAATGTAGAAGATTGAATTGTGTGAAGTTTGGTGAAAATTTGAAGTGATTTGGTAAAGAAATGAGTGAGGTGTGATGAATTGAAGTTGAAGAGTATCAGTGAAAATGGAGGTTTTCAATTTGACTAATGTGAATGCGTCTTAGAGTGAATGAGTGTTTGTGAGTGAAAGTAAGAAAGTGAAATGAGTGAGTGTAATAAAATGTAAAAGAAAAATAAAGGGAAATTCTATTTGGTAGACCCCAGTTTTTACTGTTTCTACATGGTAAGTTTTTTGAAAATTTTTGGAGTTGATTAAAAACTGGGTCTACCATATAGAATTTCCCGTGTACATTTTTTTTTCAAAAAGCTTACCATGTAGAAAAAGTAAAAACTGGGGTCTACCGTGTACATTTTTTTTTCAAAAAGCTTACCATGTAGAAAAAGTAAAAACTGGGGTCTACCATATAGAATTTCCCGATTTTCCGAAAATAATCCATGTGTTCAATACCATTTAGGCCAAATTCAAAGGAAATACCAACATTCGGCCCAATCAAGGGGCTGACGAGAAGCCTTTAATCCATTGTTCTTAGCATTCAACATTTTCATAGATTCATAATTAAAGATAAATATTCGCAACTTTTTAAATCAAAATTAAACTTCATGTTTGTGTTGTGTAACAGTCTAAGTTGCCACAAAATTTATCTAGGAGAGTGTTGAAACCTCTGAATTGGTTGGTGTTCGAAGCTTAATGAGTCAATCATTCAGTTAACAAAGTTCATTTCACATATGCTCACCTTGACTTTGCGCAAACACTTGCGTTGGACTGCAAGGTGTTAGATTTCTCCCTTCGTTTATTTTGAATTAATCATCATTTCTTCTCTAATTTGTGTGAATCATGTTTTGTTAATTTTGCAATGTTCTTCTTGTTGTTTTAGTATGACCAATTTGAGAACTTGGGGTTTTCTTTAATATATTGTTTATTTTTCTGGGTGTTATTTGAATTTGGTAAAAGTATGGTTCCTTGTTTGTCTTTTGCAGTCATGTTTTTGATTTTAAGATATGGCTATAATTTGGTTGTTAAAGTTCATGATTTAGGTGTTGCTGAGTTTTGAGTATTTATTGCAATGTGGGAGGAAGGATGTTAGTTTTATGTGTGAGATTGAGGTCAAAAGCAAAAGAATGATGTTTTGTTTGTGCTTTTTATTGGCCTTTGTTGGTAAAATTTACTAGATTCTGTTATAGAAGTTTTGATTTTTATATTTGGGTTTTCATTCAAATTAATATAGTTTTGATAATTTGGGGATGTTAATTTTGTAGGGAATGCTACAGTTGTAATGTATGATAAGCCATGGAAAGCAGTAAAAGCGATTTACTATTTGGATTTGGTTAATGGGGGCTCTTTTTTGGCCGATTTAATTGGAACAAGGTTGGTCAATTTTTTGGTTTAATTCAACTTTCTGTCTTTAGTACATGGCTCAAATTTTATCAGGAGACCTGGTTTTTTTGCCTTCTTTCAGAGAACACGATTGTGAATTCCTTAAACTTCCTGATCTAAAAAATGAAACTGGAAAATTTTTGTATCTTAATGCGGCCAATTGTGTGAATAGTAGCCATTAAATACATCTCATTGTGTTCATTCGGTGCAGTGTTCGGTTCCTATAATGATTAGGAGTGTAATAACTGGGATGGAAATAGGGGGGCAATGCTAAAAATTTAGATAGATATTAGGTAATATTTAGGTCCCAGCTAAACCTAGTACTAGCTATTAACCAAAGTATTCGTTCATTAACTATTTCAACAGGTTTGTGGCTAGAGCTTGAGTATTCGAATTCTTTTTTTCTTAATTTTATCTTTTTCATGATATGGTGACCCTCCATGTATTTTAGTAAAACTCTTTTTTCTGTCCTCTCTAATTAATATGTGACACTATAGAAACCTCTATCTATGCCATCTCACAACTATCTAATCCAGCCTGGGTTTGCTATCTATTACCCCCCTCTTTGATTTGATTTAAGATTTTTGAGCTGAATTGACAAGTCTTAACGCCTTCGAAGCAGACTAGTCGGTGACGATGTCCTGTAATACGTTTTGTTTGGTCATCGTATAGTCAGAGAACTACAAAGAGTTAAATTATTTTAAGTCGAGTTTATCTTCGCTTTACTCTTCTGAGGTAGTAGATGCTAAGCTCAACCGAATGTGTGTTCCTCCAATCCACGAAGCATCCTAACGATATATGGGATAAATACCTAGGGATTCGTTTACTCCGGACCTGATTTTTCGTATCAGCAGCTAGCGAATCGATATATCATGGACGTAATGACGCGGATTTTCGTATACTCTACGAAGCGACGCACACATTGCATTTATAATATGTTCGCATGTACCATCCATAGTGCCACTCTAGTATAATGCACTTTCAGACCGCAGTTACCGAGAGCTATGTATCCGTGAGTCGCAATATCACATCCGACCATGTAACTATTACATTCGAACAGTGTGACCACCCGTTTTATCGCGGATCGCTATAGAGAGTCTAACTCGTATAACGCGAAAGAGAGAGTCCACAAACAGCGTAGCACAGAAGGACGCACTGTGTTAGCTAGAGACCGTCCTAACGACACTTTCTTCTGTGCTAACGCTCTAAGCT
Organism: Bassia scoparia; assembly: GCA_008642245.1. Lineage (NCBI taxonomy): Eukaryota > Viridiplantae > Streptophyta > Magnoliopsida > Caryophyllales > Amaranthaceae > Bassia > Bassia scoparia. The sequence continues at coordinate 13,140 of SNQN01006260.1, read as the reverse complement.
AGAGAACCTCACCTATTGCAATTACGCCAACGCACCTATATACGCCATGTGAAGACTAGTTTCGGTTACAGAGCCTCAGTTGAGCACCAGGTGCGCTCAATAAGGTATGCGGTATGACCTTCTCAGGACAGCTTGTTTCTCCCGCGCTCGCTTTGTTGGGGGGGATGGGTCGGTTAACTCTTAGGCCACCTATACATCGCATACGTGCACAGTAAGAGTAAAGGGAAGACTTCGTATTAAGACCTAGCATTACAAGGAATAAGCCAGTATCAACTAGTGTATCTTAATCTTTCCGAGCTATTATAAGGTATGTAATACCCTAGTATTAAAAATGCTCAATAACAAGATGGCCAGGTATGCAACAAGTGATATTAATGTTTCAAGGAATAATTAATATCCGTAACCGTCCAAAACCACACAAGTATCGGGCAATTTCCAATCCATAGTATCTTACTCCACCAGCTAAGCCCAAAGCAAACAAATGTAGGCATGGGATATTGCAATGAGTGACCATTGTCGTAGGTCTTGCAGCAAGGCTCCACATCACCTAGAAGGAAAACTATCACAACCAACTCGCTATGAAAAGAACATTCATTCAGAGCAGACGTCAAGACATGAATAAATCCATTGCCTCTAGAGTGAGGAAGGAAATCAATCAAGATACGGATTAAGTTAAAATCAGGAAATCAAAGTTCAATTCAATCTAGACTGCCAAGAATGACCCTAGGAAAGATAACAATTAGAACGGAAATAATTGTACACATGATCTGTGAAATTTAAAGACATACAAGAGATGGAGAAATTGTTTACCCGAGTAGCTTGAATATCAGACAACTCTTGTTGATGCAAGAATTCCAGTACAAACAACATCGTGGCACTACAAAAGTCGATTAACAACAAAAGGCCATAAGGTAGCCAGTAGGAGATGAGAATGAACTTAGCGTCGCTATTTCGCTAAATAATGAGAGCTATTACATAAACTAGAAGAGAGAATGAGAGTGTAAATTACAATACATGAAATGGAGTCTTTCTCTTAAAAGAATGCAAGAAGAGTTGCAGTGGTTCCACCGTAATACTGCTCCCTCATAGAGCAGTGGGAGCCAACACACGCACGGTAACAATAAAGTTGGCCAACTCTCAAGCTCTGCGCAAGAGAGAAGTGAAAGGAAATCAAATCCGAGAAGAATCAACACCCAGCCACGTAAAACTATCAAAATCAGACTGCTATTTGAGGATAATACACAAGCTACTGTGCAGTGACTGAATTCAGCACACAGTTGGGCAAATGATGAAACGAGTACGCGCGCGGCCAAACTCGGAGGTTGTCTCTCACAGGTGAAGGGAGTCTTGACGACGCCCCCTGGGTCGCAGTAGCAACAAGTTAGCCGGCTATCAGGGAGAGGGGTCCCAGAGCGAGCTTGATGTCCTTGTCCAGCCTACGCTACGGCATGAACAAATATCGCAGGGAGGGATGCTTGCGTCCCGCGGTATCATACATGCCGCAAAAAGCTGCGCATGTAGAAGGGTACCACAATGTACTTGTGCTACACATTAAGCCGAACACCGCCGGGGTACCTTGAAGGTGCGAAGAGAGATGCAGGAAGCTGTCTGTAGAGCTCTCTCTGTGGAAACATGGGCCGAAATGATAGCGATCAGCGAGCTCAAGTGTTAGAGCAACGACGAATGCTTGAGAACAGCACATTGTGCGAATGACTCTACGAGATAATCCATATCACAGATTTCGCCGAGGGTGAGTCCGAACTGCATCCAGACGACCTCTCGTCTCCAAAGTTGCCCTAGAGAAAAACTCTCTTATAACACGCGAAGAAGATACAAGAAGAGAAAAATATGCGGTCAAATAATTGTGACGTAAAAGCAAGAAGAGTCTCGTATTACGTTATGTGATGGGTAGAGTAAAAGTCATGATATGATGAGAACGAAAGGACGGACTAGACAGATCGATCAAGAACTAGCAACAGAGGTCAAGATAAGTAAAAAGATTGACAGCACAAAAATTAGGAAGCAACTAACCAGTGGACTATATCCACGGACGAGAGAAGAAATGGTGGAAATACGCATTACATCAAAGTGCGCCAACGTCCAAGCCAAATCTAGCGTGTGTTGCATAGTCCCCAATGATCGTTAGTTACCCTGCACAGTCCCTATCTTTTACTTAGCGACCGAAATTTGTCTATTCGTGGAATCTCTGCTATTCCGACTTGGTGATAACAATTGGTCCACCTATAAGATGAATTGTGAACTAAAGGGTGAGAAGAGCATTCCTAATGTGTAGTCTTGATATCATACAAGTTTTAGATCCAAGAGTTGTTCGATCATGGCTGAGTATATCGGACTAATAGAAACTAAGATTCCATTACCAATCACAATCTATATATATACTTTTAAGTTGAGCGCGATAATGATTGGTGGATGTTGTCCCAGGAAAGGTTGAAGATGGACACTCTCATTCGCGGGTGGAAAACTCTCTGTCTATGTATATGGGCCTCCAGAAATAGGTCTCCCTGATGGTAAGTCGTGGAAACGGGATGCGCGCATGATTACGATCAACCATATACAACATTAAAGTTACAGTGCACTGGAATACATAGGGGGAGGGCTACCGAGTGAAATGGTTGAGGTCGTGAGAACAGACCAGTCCCAGACGTATTCAAACAACATGGTCAGATACGCGAGAACTGCTATTATTCCTGTTTGTACATACATAATGGTGTATAGCTACGACAACCTTAGTATACGGACATGGCAAGAATGTACAGACCAAGCACACTCAGCCTATTATCGACATATAACATTCACGAGGTATGTGTTTTCGTACAGTGACAATACAACTTGTAAAACTGTCAATGCATGCTACATATCTTCTAGTGTTGCTTCTGACGCACTTTCATCCATCTTGGCAACAGTGTGCCAACGCGCGCTAGCATTAGTGGCCAGATTGTGCTTATTTACTATCACTCGCTTTGGCATGGAATTCATTTGACAAAATGTTAACTTTAGAGGGCACTTATGACTCAATTGCGATAGGGGTTATAAATAGGTACAATACGGTTGGAGGGCTTATACGGACGGGTAATACAACCTAGGTATAAAGAGGTATTTCAACAATTGAAGGGGGTCTCTGTTCGGCCGGAGCGGACTGCCAAATGGGGTGGAATTGGTTGGTTGAGGACAGAGGAGGATATAAAGCATCGGGTCGTCTAGCCGTTACAGAGGAAGACATAGTGCTGCTAATATTATGCGGAATACGATAGCAGGTGGCTAGTAGAACTATCACCCTCGGATGACAGGGGGTACAATACAAGTTGTTATACGCTCTCTCTCTGGACACGAACCTCAGCCCGAACTGGAGGATATGTAGCATAGCATGAAATATTCGGCAACGCACTCTCCCTCATTTCAGAAGGGATGATTAAGTACATTCACTTCCTACCATCTCTCCCTATTATCTGTTGTCATCGTAAGGATATATCACCCCGACTGTGAACTGTTACCTTCTGCCACGCTACTATTGGAGGCATCGACGTTTTTTTTCTTCTTAAGACGCTTGCAGCTTTACCTCTACCTGGACAGGTGTCCATCCAAGAAACATGACTAGCGCCCCGACGCATGGGATAAAAAGCGATAGTTGTAACGCTCAGTTCATCCCATATGTCCTCCTAATGGCATGATTCATGCAGAGTGTTATTTAAACTATTGTCAATGTTAGATGTTTCATATTGCAATTCCTCATCCTCTTGTTTAAGCTGGTCCATAATACTAGCGCAGGCAGTAGCAGAAGTGGTAGAATTATAAAGATGAGATTGTTGTACGCCCTCACTTAGGGTATGATTAATAGGAGGCAGGGATAGCTTGATCTAGGTTAGTTGACTAAAGTGTGTAGTATTACCCCATAGTTTCGGTAATATAGTCTTCATTAGGTGGAGTTAAAGTTACCGGTGTCTAGATGTGATTGGGGTGAGTGCTAGAGATGTCGGTGAGGTCTGCTTGGAGTTGTGATCGGAGACTTAAGATCGCAATCCGGAGGCAGGTAATTAATTTGGATATATCTAGTCAAGCGAGTTATAGATTATGATTACATAAAATAAAGTAGATACGATACGTAAGACGCCAGTGAAATTCCAAGAAAGTGACTTTGAGAATGTGAAACAAATTAGCCGATTGCACGCACGGTTGTTATGGTGAGTAAGATCATAATTAATAACTTGGTCATTTTGTTTCTATGCAGGTACCATAAATATTATATGATGGTAATGTATCTAGTTTTTCTCCCTGCTTCAACTTTGGGCTCTTGGAGTATTTGCACTAATATTTTTTATAGTCTTTTTGAACATGCTGCTAACCTTGCCACAGAGAACATTTGGTTGGTGAAGTGCTGTTTTTTTTCTTCCTTTTTTTTTTTTTCTTCCTGGGGCGATATACTACCATAGATGGATGTTTTTATCGTTTTTTTTCAAAAATATCTATTGGATCTCCAGCGGATACATCTTCATGTCCAACTTCTCTGGAGTCATAAGTGGGCCCTAGATTTCTCGATTTAGAATATGAGTGAGACCATTTGGCTCGACCATTCTGGACCATAGCCCAAAACAATCAACACCAATCTGACGAACTCTTAGATACAAATCTCT
>SNQN01006259.1:2733-39700 GCA_008642245.1 Bassia scoparia | reverse complement strand
CGAATGTGGTAAGGCCTCGATACTTGAGATGATCTTTGTATTCCGGGTGGAGGCCAGAAATGAAGGTCTTGACCATCTCTTCTTCAGTAGGAGCGGAGACTAGGGTGGCAGCAACTCCTCTCCATCTAGTCAGATAGGTAGTGAACCCCTCGTTCTTCCCCTGGTTAAGGATTTCAAGCTCTCGGAAGGATGTTTGGGTCTGAATGTTACCCTTGTATCTTGCCATGAATGCGTGGATGATGTCTTCCCAAGTAGCTATTTCTTTCTCAGGAAGTGAAAAGAACCACTTCTGACATATCGGTTCCAAGGAAAGGGGAAAGACCATTGGAAACAAGGCAGAGTCAATCCCTTTAAGTGCCATGGTGGTCTTAAATCCCTTTATATGGAATCGAGGGTCATCAGTCGGCTTGAACTTGGGTATGTCTTCGGCTGAGAAATCCTTCGGCAGTTTGTTGCAAGGTTGGGGTCAAGAGGAGGTTGGTCTTGGTAAAAGGTGGGGTCGATGGCTTTTTGGATCGCCTTTTCAAACAGCTTGTCCAAGGAAGTGCTCGAGGTCAACTCCTTGATCTTAGCTTCAAGCTGTTGAACTTGCTCGGCAAGCTTTTGGAGCTTTTCTTATTGGGAGGCCATTTTGTGGTGTTAGGGCTGATGGGTAATGAAGGTTGGAGGAAGGTTAGGTTTGGATTGGGCTGAGGGCTCAAACTCTTTGGGTCGAGCAAGGGCTATGGAGACGGCTTCACCCCTGTTTCAAAAAGAAATAAACCCTTAGTGAACTTCCTTGGTCATTATTGAATACATGAATGCAGATGCAAATGTATGTCCTAATTCCATGGTCATTTTTCCTAGAATGAATGTATGAATGCAAGGTGCCCTTTCGTTTTTTGAATTTTTTTGTTTTTTTTTGTTTTGTTTTTGTTTTTTTTTGAAAGGGCACCAAACGACATTGGGATGTATGATATGCATGTGCCTAAAGAGGTTAGGGTCACGCCTAGAGGTCGAGCCTATGTTGGCTGAAGGTAAGGTCAATCCTAATGTGAGTCTAAAGTCAACGTCTAAGGTCAAAGTCTGTGCCTACCCTAGTAGTCAAGGGTCAAGACCTAAGGTCAGGGTCTATGTAGACTCTAATGGTCAAGGGTCAAGACCTAGGGTCAAAGTCTGTGTGGACTAAGGTCGAAAGTTTGAAGGACAAAGTCCTAGTGAACTAGGTCACTATGGGCTATGAAATGCATGATGTGAACTAAAAGATGACCATGGACTATATGAACGTGTTGTGTTAAGGTCTAGAACTGTACAATGGCTAGGACCCATACATGCACATATATACAAGACACGTGATGACAAGTCAACTATGTCGGTCTAGGTTAAGTCAGAGAGTGTACCACGCCTAAGGGCAGAGCTTGGTCCAGTTTTCACCACTTGCAATTAGCGATGTATGGCCAAGATACCCCTTATGCACACGCATCAGTAACACGTGCACACACGGTGGGCGGGATAGGACTTGCCTTAGCCATGCGATCAATTAACCACATGCAACCAAGGTAGTATCCCCCCTTATGGTAGTCTCGAGCATAGAACATGCCCATAGTGAGACCAAGGAGCCTAAGGCGCGACCTTATTCGAAAGGTCACAGGCAAAATGCAAAATCCAATAAACGTGATGATGGAATTACGAGACTTTTCAAGTCTGTCCACTTCACCTAACGGTGATTATCCCCAGTGAAGTCGCCAAATTGTAGGACGTGGGCCGCGCCCTCAGCGTATAGCGGGCGCGCGGCTTGGTACTACATCGAGGTGCTTTGCGTGGGCTTGAGCCACGGAACCCGCACGTGAGTGCGTTGGGGTAGTGTTGTCGAGTAAGGGGAGTCGCCACCGTGCCTAGAAAGGTTATTCACGGACGCCCGAAACGTTGGTGCACAATGGCCCCACGTCCAATCAAGTAACCAGTCGTGGGTTCGGGGACATGGTACGGATTGAATCAGTAACCCAATCCCGCATGTAGCGGCCTCTACTCGGTCTCATTGTAATTCCATTAAACACGATTTATTGGATGCACACAACTTACATATTCGCAACCTTATTAGCGCACTAGCCCTAAAATTACTAAGTGAGTATGTTTCTATTATGCACAAGAGACTACCTAACCTAGAAATTGTGACCACTTTGCATTAATCAAGTTAAAACGGTGCCTAAAAACCGGTTGTCCATAGTTAATCTGATTTAAAGTGATTCACATAATTTCCGGTCTTTGTTTAGCAAAATATATACAAATTATACAACAATGACAATATGAAGTATATGAACTTCAAAGTATATACAAACTCATCTTACCCTAAATCTGCAAATAAAACAAAGTTAGTTTGTAAAACGAAACGAAACGAATCTTCCGCCTTGAATCGCTATATAAAGACAAATAAAACAATTGTTAGTTCATGATGAAAAACGAGCGCAATGAATCTCTCGCCTTGAATCACTATACAAGAATAAGAAATCATTAGTATTGACAAGTGATAATAATAATAAAAATGAAATGAAAAGATAAATAATAATCCTACATATTTACATGAGACGATTCAAAGTCGGTTTCTACATTGTGAAAATTACATTAAAACTCATAATAATGGTTAATCAAGTTAAAAGAAAGTGAAAGAGAGTTATAGGTGAGTAATCTCAGAATTCAACCTTGTTTTCGCTTGTCAAAACGAATCGAAAGAACGCAAAAGACTCGTGTTTATGTGTATTTGTGAAAGAATTTTGTGAATGAGAGAATGCAAATACGTATGTGAATTGACTGAGTATGCTTAGATCGTGAAGTTGGAAGTTGGAAGTTGCGAAAATCGTGTGTTTCTCGAATGAGGCAAGGTGTATTTATAGGCGCGGAGGCAGGAAAACGAGCTTATATACGCTGGTGAGCTGCGTATATACGCTCAAAGGCAGCGTATATACGCAGCTCATCAGCGTATATACGCTCCTCAATACCCTGCGTATATACGCTCCTAGGAGCGTATATACGCAGGCTTCTGCGTATATATTTTTTCCAAATAATCTGAATAATTCTTTGCCATATGTCTCGATTTTCTAAGATTACGGATTATTCTAGACGCCTCCTTTCGCAAGAAAGTATATTTCTAGGAGATTCTAGAACATTCCGCGTATTTTCTAATTATTCATGTATTTTCTGCGTATTCTGCGTATTTAAACATTGCAAAATTCATAGAAAATCATAGAAAAATCAGAAAAATAATTTAAAAATACTGGCGGATTCAGAAAAATGTGACGAACATGATGAGAAACAAAAAGCATGAGAATCGCCAGCGTAACTTGTTTGAAAACCTTTGAGATTATCGAGAAAACCGAAAGAAAATATTTTTGCCTTGTATTTGACCTTTGACTCATAATTTCGAGTGTGACTTCACATATTTCGAGCTTCATTACGAGTTCAATTGCGTTTTTTCGAGTTCGAATTAATTGCGACATGTGGTATACTTCATCATTGATTACTCATTTGGGGAGGCATTTTTAGGTGTCTACAGTATGCAAACACATGCATTCATACATTCATACATAAGTCGCATACATAAGCTGCATATCATACAACCCGTAGTTTCAAGGCTAAGTTAGTCCTAAGTGTCCTTGGTGCACCTCCGGCTCCGACAGCGTCTCATGAGTTCACGAAGTTAGTCCGGTTACCGCACTCGAGGAAGACATTGCGGAAGGCTAGCCCATAAGCATACATTACACAAACGACTCTAGAATAAAGTTCTAAGGCTTTTGTGTAGTGAAAACTCACATACATAAGCGAAGCATCACGTGACTAAGCTTTGGAAACAAAATTTCAAAGTGTACAAGCACAAATGGTCGTAGCAAGTGTCATTTGCAAAGCCAACAAAGAAAACTTGGGGGCTACTTCACACATCATCTTCGGGTCTACGATTTCTCCCGCTACAGAAATCCAGCACAAGCATCTTTCGGGTCTACGATTTCTCCCGCTACAGAAATCCAGCAAACATCTTTCGGGTCTACGATTTCTCCCGCTACAGAAATCCAGCAAACCATCTTTCGGGTCTTATGGTTTCTCCCGCTACAGAAATCTCAAGCAAATACATCTTTCGGGTCTTGGAAATTTCTCCCGCTACAGAAGTTCCGTCAGCATCTCTCGGGTTTTGGAATCTTCTCCCGCTCAAGAAGTTCCGCGCACTCTTCGGGTTTTGGAATTTTCTCCCGCACCAGAAATTCTGCATACACACATGACATTTTCCTCACGCCTATACGGCATTCATCGCTATACGCGATTGTTGCTATACGCAACATTCTTCCCGAAAAGCCAAGGTCAGCCGTAGGGAAGTCTTTTACATCACAATTCTCCCCGAAAAGCCAAGGTCAGCCGTAGGGGAACTTTCCGAAGGAACGAGGCGCTTCCGACGGAACTTGCATTACTTCTTCCCGAAAAGCCAAGGTCAGCCGTAGGGAAGACATATACATCACAACTCTCCCCGAAAAGCCAAGGTCAGCCGTATGGGAACTTTCCGAAGGAACGAGGCGCGTCCAACGGAACATACATTACTTCTTCCCGAAAAGCCAGGTCAGCCGTAGGGAAGGCATCTACATCATTTTCTTTCCCGAAAAGCCAAGGTCAGCCGTAGGGAAAGCTACCTGAGGAACGAGGCGCTTCCGAAGGTATTCATCACCTTATTCTTCCTGAAAAGCCAAGGTCAGCCGTAGGGAAGATCTCTGAAGGAATCAGCCATTTCCGACAGAGTTGCATCATCATTTTCTCCTGAAAAGCCAAGGTCAGCCGTAGGGAGAAAGCCCCGAGGATCCAGGCGCTTCCAAGGGCATAACACCGCATGGGGCGCGGTAACAGGTAAAACTAACCTTTGTTTTGCAGGTACCGGCGAAAAGGGTAACTCAGGGTCGCAGAACGTCTTGAGTTGCTCTCCGTCCCGAATCGAATACTTTGACTTTCGTCTTACGAGACTATCGTCTCTTCAGACTCAGTCAAAGTGGGGGCTTCTGTAGACACCTGAAAAGTGTCTCCCCAAAAGAGTAATCAGTGATGAAACATACCGCGTCTCGCGATTGTTTCGACTTAGAAAAGATGCTTTGAACTCACAAAAGTTGAAAATACGTGGGTCATACTCGGAACTATTGAGCAAAGGACAAATAAAAGGGGCAAAAACATTTTCTTTTATTTATTTTAATTATTTTCTATTTTTAGGTTTTCTTTTCTATTTTTAGGATTTTTTAAAATAATTTATATTGGTCACACTCTTCACATTTTTCTGAGCTCACCAGTATTTTTAGATTATTTTTCTGATTTTTCTACATTTTTCTATGATTTTTATAAGTTTTTATACGCAGAAAATACAAAAAAATACAAAATACACAAAAAATACTCCGGAAATACGTGGAACCTTCTAGAACACTCTAGAACTCCTTGCTTGGAGAGCAAGGGTGTCTAGGTGCGTCGAATCAAGGCAAATCACGAAATAAAATCGGAGGAAATCAAATATTTTCGTTTTGGAAAAAATATATACGCAGAGGCTTGCGTATATACGCAGAGCCTGCGTATATACGCAGCTCCCTGCGTATATACGCAGCCCTGCGTATATACGCAGGGTTTTTTCCCTCATTTTTCCCCTCGTGCCTATAAATACGTGCCTGCCTTGCTCATTCCGAACACACACGTCTATTCTATCTTTCCCCGTCTCTAACTTGCGTATTCATTCTCTCATGCTCTCATACACTCTCTCAAACACTCTAAATACATTCGTTCTTGAGTTCTAAGCATCGATTCTGTTTCGATTCAACAAGCGATAACAAGGTTTATTTCTGAGATTACTCGCCACTAAACACACTCGTCTCTCATTTCCTCAATCTAATTAATAACTATTACGAGTTCCAATCTAAATTAACAAAAAATGTAGAAACTCACTATTTAATTGTTCCATGTAAATATGTAGGAGTAGTTAATGTTTTTCTTTGTTTTCGTTCTCTTTTATTTCATTATCATTATCATTATCACTTGTCAATACTAACGATTTCTTGTCTTGTATAGCGATCCAAGGCGGAAAATTCATTTCGCACGTTTTTATTACGAACTAACATTTGTTTTGTTTGCGGATTCAGGCGATCCAAGGCGGAAGATTCATTTCGCACGTTTTTATTACGAACTAACATTTGTTTTGTTTGCAGATTCAGGGTAAGATTAGTTTGTATATATGTTTTTGAAGTTCATATACTTCGCATTGTCATGGTTGTATCATTTGTATATATTTTGTTAAATAAAAAAATGTGAATCACTTTAAAATCAGATTAACTATGGACAACCGGTTTTTAGGCACCGTTTTAACTTGATTAATGCAAAGTGGTCACAATTTCTAGGTTAGGTAGTCTCTTGTCCATAATAGAAACACACTTTCGTAGTAATCTTTAGGGTTAGTACGCTTCTAAGGTGCTAAAAATGTAAGTTATGTGCATTCAATAACCGTGATGAATGGAATTGCAATGAGACCGAGTAGAGGCCGCTACATACGGGCGAATTGGGTTACAAATCTGATTCGTACCATGTCCCTGAACCCACGAACTGGTTACTGGATCAGAACGTGGGGCCATTAATTTGGCACCAACGTTTCGGGCGTCCGTGAATAACCTTTATAGGCACGGTGGCGACTCCCCTTACTCGACAACACTACCCCAACGCACTCACGTGCGAGCTCCGTGGCTCAAGCCCACGCAAAGCACCTCGATGTAGTACCAAGCCGCGCCCCCGCTATACGCGAGGGCGCGGCCCACGTCCTACAACACTAATCCAATGAGCCGACAACAAACATACATCAAGGCCCAAAGGGAGTCAAAATTCCTATCACTCAGTCAAAAGGTGGTACATGCATAAGACACCTAACCTGGTAAGTTATGTGACACTTGTCGTTGAAAGGTTACATAAGCCCATGCAAAGTGTAGTATAAAAGGCAGTCTTAGGCCACCCAAGCCTAGTAAGTTCACATAAAAATAATTTACCTACTTTATCTCTCTAAATTGCTAAACACCTTGGTTTATACTCTAACACCTCCATCGAAGGGGCTGTTCCTGGGTTGCCCTAGGGTAGTTCACTTGAGTTTTGTAGGTACTTGGATTGCAAGTCAAGTTCAATTCCACCAGCACCGGCCCGTTGGCCACTGCCACATCAGCAGTACCAATTATTGTACCAACAATTTGGCGTTAGAAGGAGGGTCGTAGTGCCACATAGTGTGTGGATTGGACAATGGATGCATACAACCCCGAGATGATGCCTGGTGGCAGGCCTGACCCTAGAAGGCCAGATGAAGTTTCTTCAACCGCAAGAAGCCGTTCCTCCAAGCGTTCTAGGTCAGCAAGGCACCATGGTAGCTGAGACACCATGCCACCACCATCACAAAATATACCACCACCAAGCCCAAGAAACCAGTATATTGGCTCTATGAGACTTGGTGGGAATTGTCATCAAACACCTTGTCCCTCCAGGAGAACACAAGGCCATTCCACTCCACCAAGTGCAGACCAGGTGGAGCATGCGAAGAATGTTCTTAGACGTGATAGGCTGGCGTCCTCTAGTTACATCGGAAGTACTTCTGGAGTAAGAACCACACARGAACATGACCCTTATGGTCCAAATCCATCTATTCCAAGTCATTCCACCCGAAGACACCACAGCCAGATAGGAGGGTCTAGGAGAGCACCCAGACCACGTGTCAGAAGGAGGTTGAGTTACTCACCACCTCACTTACCATCTTCTCCATCATATGGGTCATCCCCATYATTGGAGGATAAACCTGAAGAGAATGATGAAAGACCTAAAGTCAGATATGCAATCCTTGTACATCGTCATCATGGCAGAACAAGCACGCCCAGACTTGGTCCTCGACYAGAATCAGCAGGATATACTCCAGAGATWACCAGACCTKAACATGCAACTAGGTGTGGGTAGTCAGTCCATGATAGACTAGGAATCGTCTCTCGRCCTTCCACAGGCTAGGAGGACYAGGTCCATCCCAAAGCCAGCCAGCCGCAAAAGCTACCTCAGGACGGGGGCAACACATGCAGCTGCTGGAATCAGGTATCCATCCTCATCACCATTTGGTGAGGAAATACTGAGAGCCTGATCTCAAAAAGTCAAAATACAAAGCCATATCAAGTTTGATGGTACTAGAGACCTTGATGACCATGTGGCCCTATATGAGGGACATATGTATCTTGGAGAATTTATAGATGCAAGCTGGTGGAWATACTTCCCTACCACGTTGACTGGAATTGCTCAAGCCTGGTTYAGGAATATTCCACCTGGTAGCATTCACAGTTTTGGTGACCTGGCCGACCAATTTAGAAACCACTTTATAAGTGGTAGAAGAAGGGAAAAATCGTCAGTTGAACTCATGTCAGTTAAACAGGGGAAAGATGAAAGCTTACGTGATTATCTTACCAGGTTCAACATGGAGGCCATAATGGTCTCTAGGTCAAAACCTGACGTGGTAATCATGGCCCTACAATATGGTTTGAGACCTGGTCCGTTCAAGGACCACCTTACTAAGTCTAAGGTTGATACATGCGTATCTCAGATGATTACATCACCCTGGAGGAGTTCAACAAGACTGCAGCACCAGGTGGCACTATTGTAGCCAAGAAGGATGACAAGTCACCCTCAACTTCCTAGAAGACAAGGAAGGAGAAGAGGGAAGAGAAGAAGAAGGAAAAGGCATCAACACCTCTTCCTCCAATCTTTGAAAGCTTTACTCCACTCAATACAAACAGGGCAGTGATATATGTAGCTCATAAGAATGAAGACAAATGGACTAAGCCTCCAAAAAGGTCAAAGGCTAGTAAAGATCCCAACAAATATTGTGATTTCCATGAATGCCCTGGTCACTCCATAGAGGACTGTGTGTAGCTGAAGAACAACCTGGAAGACCTCATCAGGAATGGATTCTTTAGCCAGTACAAGAAATTTTCCAAAGATCAAGAGGAAAAGGACCAGACTCAAAAGGAGAACCGGCCAGAACCTACTAAAAGGTACCAGCCTAGGAGACCTATCAATGAGATCTCAGTAATCTTTGGTCCACCAGCCTCCAGGAATCATCTAAAGAATGAGGTTAGAACAGATGGTTGTTTCAATACTTATTAATCTGAATGCTTAGATATTCCTGAAATTAGCTTTGGACCCCAAGATTGTAGAGGATTGGTCCAGCCTCATAATGAACCTTTAATATGTTTTGTCCAAGTGTGTAATCACCTGGTTCATAAAGTCTTATTTGATGGTGGGAGCTCTGTTAATGTCCTTTATTATCATGTCTATCAAAAGATGGGTTTGCAGGATAAGAACTTGGAGCCTACATCAGGCCCTATTACAGGTTTTTCTGGAAGCTCAATCCTCTCAAGAGGAGAGATTAATCTACCAGTCACCCTGGAGATGAAGAGCTGGGCAGGACTGTACTGATCAGGTTTCAGGTGGTAGAGGCCTACTCACCATACAACATCATAATGGGTAGGACATTTATGAGTGCATTTGAAGGTGTGGCATCCACATATCATTTGTGTTTCAAGTATATAGCAGACAGTGGAAAAGTGTTAGTCCTGAAGGGTTCACATGTAGCAGTCAGGTCATGCCAGTTAGCCCTGGTCAAGACTTCTAGGAAAGAAGACTCAGTGCGGCTTCGAAAGCAGGTTGATGACATGGAAGATGAAGCCAGTCCTCAACCACTGAAGAAAAGAGTAATCAAGATAACTGGTCCAGAAGCAGTTGAAACTCAACCTCAAGAATCAGGCCAGTTTTCTATTGGGCCCTTGATTGAATTGGATAGAGTGGCCATACCTCAGCTTGTTTAGGGTACAAAATCAATTCCCCTTGTTGAAGGGACTAAGAGAATGGTACAAATTGGATCAGACCTGGGAGCTCAAGAGAGGTGCAATCTGATCAACTTGCTCAAAATACATGATGATGTGTTTGCTTATTCAGCAGATGAGATGCCTAGGATTGACCCAGAAATAATATCACATCATCTGTCCATTGATCCAACCAAGAAACTAGTGAAGCAGAAGAAGAGACACTTCTCATCCGAGAAGAATCAAGCTATTGAGGCAGAAGTAAACAAGCTACTGGATGCAGGATTTGTTGAGCTATGCCATTACCCTGATTGGCTAGCAAATGTGGTGATGGTTAAGAAACCAAATGCAACATGGAAGATGTGTGTAGATTTCACTGATCTTAACAAAGCCTGTCCCAAAGACTTTTATCATCTTCCCAGGATAGACCAGCTGGTTGATTTAACCAGTGGTCATGCTAGGCTCTCCTTCATGGATGCTTTCTCAGGCTACCATAAAATACACATGCATCCACCAGACAAAGAGAAGACAACCTTCATCACCAGTTGTGGAGTCTATAACTACATTATGATGCCATTTTGGCTCAAGAACGCTGGTGCCACTTATCAAAGAATGATAGACTAGGTCTTTGAGACTCAAAGAGGCAGAAACCTAGAAGTGTATGTTGATGATACAATTGTAAAAAAGTGTTCATCCTAAAGACCACACTGAAGATCTGATAGAAACATTTGCTAACCTGAGGAAATACCAGGTCAAACTTAACCCTAAGAAATGTGTCTTTGGGGTTAAGTCTGGTAAATTCTTGGGCTTCATGGTCAGTCAAAGAGGGATAAATGCCAACCCTGATAAAGTCAAAGCTGCACTAGATTTAATTGAGCCTAAAAGCATCAAGGACATCCAGAGGCTGACTCGAAGGATGGCTGCACTCTCCAGATTCATTTCAAGGTCATCAGAGAAATCCCAGCCTTTCTTCAAGGTACTGAAAGGGAATAAAGATTTCAGTTGGGGCCAAGAGCAACATGAAGCATTCAACGAATTGAAGGAGCACCTGATGAAGCTGCCAACCCTAGCCATGCCAAAACCAGGTGAAACACTGTTCCTGTATATTGCTGTCAGCCAATCAGCTGTCAGTGTTGTCTTATTAAGAGAGCAGGACAAAGTGCAGCAACCTGTATACTTTGTAAGTCATACCCTGACAGGGGCAGAAACCAGGTATCCTATGATTGAGAAGGCTGCTTATGCAGTAATCACAGCGGCCAGAAGATTGAGGCCATACTTTGATGCACATCCAATTGTTGTCCTTACTGACCTGCCATTAGAAAAATCACTTGAAAAGCTTGAAAAGTCTAGCAGGTTGACAAATTGGGCACTTGAATTAACTGGGTTTGGCATCACCTTTCAGCCAAGGACAACCATTAGGGAACAAGCCTTAGCTGATTTCTTAGCTGAGTGTTCCTGTTATGAAGAAGAAGCCACCCAAACAGAGCCTTGGGTTGTCTATACAGATGGTTCATCAACAGATACTGGTTCTGGTGCTGGAGTAGTCTTGCTCTCACCAGAAAAGGATGTCATTGAGTACGCCTTGAAGTTTACATTTCAAGCAACAAACAATGAAGTTGAATATGAAGCTACTATTGTTGGATTACARTTGTGCCTATATATWGGAGCCACTAGGGTATGTCTTATGATTGATTCCCAACTTGTTGCCAACCAGTACAGGGGGGAGTATGAGGTCAGAGAGCCAATTTTACAGGCTTAGTGTACCAGAATGAAGGAGCTAGCTTCTAAACTTCAGTCATTGGAGCTTTGTTTAATTCCCAGAGAAGAGAATATCCTACCAGATGCATTTGCAAGGCTGGCTACAACCACTTTTCAAAATTTGACCAGGTCCATCTTTATGGAGGTGCTTCCTAAAAGAAGTATAGAGTGTGAAGCTATGTAAGTTTTCCAGGTTGGTCCACTACCTTTGTGGATGGCTGACATTCTAGCCTATAAGCAACATGGTACATTACCTTCTGACAAAGCACAGGCCAGGAAGGTCAGACTTGCAGCTTAGAGGTATACCATTATAGATGGGGAAATGTAYAGAAAGTCTCAYACCTCTCAACMACTACTCAAATGTGTTGAGCTTGATGAAGGGAATTACATCCTTAAGGAGATTCATGAGGGGATTTGTGGCCACCATGTAGGTTCAAGAACCCTAGTTCACAAAGCCCTCCGTTTTGGTTATTACTGGCCAACAATGGATGCAGACTCCAGGAAGATGGTCACTGAGTCAAGCCAATGACCAACCAGCCAATGATCTGCAGCCAGTTCTTAGTCCCATCCCCTTTGCTCAATAGGGTGTAGATATCCTTGGTCCTTTTCCAAAGACCTAGGGGGAAAAATGGTTAATTGTTATTGTTGATTATTTTAGCAAGTGGATTGAAGCTGAAGGGTTAACCAATATTTCAGAGAAGGATGTCAGAAAGTTCCTATGGCAGAATGTGCTAACTAGGTATGGTATTCCAGTCTGCATAGTGATTGACCATGGGAGGCAGTTTGACAATGATCCCCTAAAGGCCTGGTTGTCTCAGTTCAAGATCAAGATTGCATTTTCAGCAGTTTTCCACCCACAGTCTAATGGGCAGGCAGAGGCAGCAGATAAGCAGATCTTGAATAATTTGAAGAAGAAGTTGGATGACAAAAAGGGTTTATGGCTCCAAGAGCTTCCAAGCACACTGTGGTCATTAAGAACCACTGTTAAGAGGTCCACTGGACATTCACCTTGCACTTTGTGTATGGCTCTAAAGCCTTGATACCAGTTGAAGTTGGCTCCACCTCTCTTAGACTCTCTCAATATAGCCAATCTCAAAATGAGCATACTTTATCAGAATGCCTTGATCGGGTAGATGAGTTAAAAGAGGATGCAGCAACTAGACATGCAGCCAACATGCAAAGAGTGACCAGATACTACAACAGAAGGGTAAAACAAAGTCCCCTTGCAGTTGGCGACTGATGTATTGATTTATTGCATGGTTTTCCCCCTCATTCTCTTGTCATTTTAGATGATTTTGGCCTCCTAAAGGCCTTGTTGCTACTAATATTGTGCGTTTAGTGTTTTGATTAGTTTCAGGATCTTTTCAATGCTTTTGGATCGATTTTGGGCTGATTAGAAGTCACTACGGAGCTTTGAGAGGAGTAGCGAAGAGCTAGGAGTGGAGCTATGGACATATGCTCACTCTTTTGGTTATAAGTCAAGTTTCGTATGTCGGATTAGCGTGATTCAAGTTGCATTGGAAACTAGACTTCGAGCGCTTCGACTTGATAGGCCATATGTATGCTTTAAACCACCAGATCTCGAGTTATGGCCCGTGGAAGATAGCCTAGTGAGTCTGCCGCGTATAGACCTCAAACCGATCGGTTTGACTTAAACCAATCGGTTCAGGGTCATTTTTGCCGATTTAATTATTCTCTTTTAGGCTGATTTATTGAGGGATAGGATAGTCTTTTGAGCGGCTCATTTAATTGAGAAAACAAGAGTATTTAAGGGGAGAAATCCTAATTTGTAATTATCATTAGTTTTAGCAGAAATAATAGAGAGAACTCAATTACGTATTGTGGAACCCTAGCTTTGGCATTTCAATAGAATTCATTCAATCATTCATCAATTGCAATCATTCTTTGGTAATTAATTCCTTCTTTAATTTGTTTTCTTATTGCTTTCAATTGTTTATGCTTTTAATTATTGCCTTTAATTATTCTAGGTTTTTTATTATTGCTTTTAATTGTTGTATTCTTTGATTATGTCTTTTCCGATCGCAATCATCATGTTTAATTCAATTATGAGCGAGTAGTCTAATTTCTAGAGCGATTGGGGATCTATAGCAATATGATTGATTTATAATTGGTTTGATTCAATTCATGGCTTGGCTTTTAATCAAATTCCTATTAGATTGTTATTCATGTTAATCAATTTCGTAGGGCCCGACTTAATTGCTTAATCTGATTAGTCACAAGTCTCTAGATCTAGCAATTGAGACTTAGACAAGATCAACATCAATAGGTAGAACGAGACTTTCCTAGGTCGAGAGATACGGTTAGGAGTAGTTCTATGGTTCAATTGATTCGAGAGAGCTTTGATCCTATTTGATTATGCCATGTTATGAATTGTTGATGCCAATTTACCATTAATTACTGCTATAGTGAACCATAGCTCTTGATTCTTTAATTATATAGTTTAATTTCTTTTGATAATCGTTGTCATTAGTTCTAGTTGACCATAATCATAAATCAAGTTTTCTCTTGTTAGTTTAGATGCTTTTATTCAATTAGTCAGTAGTAGTTGTTTCCTTGTGGATACGATCCTGTTACCACTAGCTGCAGGTTAGGTCTAATAGGTACTTTTGATAGGTACGCGACAAGCCTGTCAAATTTTGGCGCCGTTACTGGGGAAACGGCTTAATTATTGATTAATTTTTTGAGTCTGAACTATTTTTTGTTTTGTCTTGAAGAACAATTTGTTGTTCTTCGGGACGGTACTTTCGATCGCTGTAGTTTTCTGTAGTTTATGCGCATGTCTTCTCGACTTGGGGATTTGATTCCATACGATCCCGAGGTGGAGCGAACTTACCATAGCGAAAGAATTTCGCGAGGTGATTGGATTTTTCAGATTCTTCTATCTCTCGTCAGTTTTCGAATCCCTTGTACGAAACTAATTTAGGGGAGGAGGAGTCACATTCAGTGCACAACGAAGTAGTCCATTCTGATTCTGAACCTAAAGAGATGGCGGCACAGCCAGAACACTCTCTTATGGACTACTCACAGCTTAGTCGGAACGAAATTCCGACGGGTCTAGGCATGCCTACTCTAGCGGCAGCCAACTTTGAGCGTAAACCTGCGTTGTTAAATATGATCGAGCGCAATCAGTTTGGAGGGAATGCGACTGAAGATCCTAACTTGCATATCTCTAATTTCCTCCAATATTGTGGTACTGTCAAGCATGCTGGTGTTGAGCCGGACCAACTTCGTGTCATGCTATTCCCTTTTTCACTACGGGACAAGGCGCGATTGTGGTTGAATAGTCTTGATCCTGATACTTACAACACATGGGATTCAATTTCTCTTGCTTTCTACAAGAAGTATTATCCTCCAGAGAAGATTGCTCAAATGCGTAGCAAAATCACTAACTTTACGCAGGATGATGATGAGACCTTATATGAGGCATGGGAGCGATACAAGGAATTACATCGAATGTGTCCTCATCATGGATTAGAGAAGTGGCTCTTGGTCCAGACCTTCTATAATGGTTTGAATAGTGAATCTCGTATTATCCTCGATTCTACAGCAAATGGGAGGTTCATGAGTCAAACAGTCAATGCTGGATGAAAATTGATTGAGGAGATGGCCAATCATAATACTCAATATGGCAATCCTCGAGGTGTGACGAAGAAGACGGGCAAGCATGAGGTCGATCAGATCACTCTATTGGCAGCTCAGATATCAGCCATCAATTAGAAGTTGGATGACATCAATATGAATCGATCAGCCTCAGTTGCAGCTGTTTCAGGGCCGAGTGAAATGTACTGTGATAACTGTGGGGGGATGGGACATCTAACTGGTGGATGTCAATCTCCTATGGATCAAGTATGCGCATTTCAAAATCGTCCAACAATCCATACTCCAACACATACAATGAAGGCATGAGAAATCATCCATATCTGTCCTACAAGAGTAACAATGTGTTGAATCCTCAACCAGTTTCATAGCAGCAGCCGCAGCAACAACAGCAGTATCAGCCTCGATATCAGCCCCCTCATCAGAAGCCGCAGTACAACCAGCAACAGCAGCCGCAGCAGGCCCCAGTAGCTGATCCGGCCATTTCTGAGTTGAAAAATATGATGATGCAGATCAGAAGGATATTCAATCCTTAGTCACTCATAATAAGCAATTGGATACTCAAGTGGCACAATTGGCTGCATCTAATGCACAGAGGCAGCAGGGTTCCCTTCCTTCGCAACCACAACAACCGAAGGATATTGTTTATGCGATCACCGTTCGCAGCGACACTAGGTACATAGGCCCACCAATGCATGAGGAGGATGCTGAAGAGGATATTGAGAAGGAGGAGGAGGTGTGGAAAGCACCTCATATTGTGGTGCCCCCCATTCGGCTACCTTTCCCATCTAGAGTTGCAAAGAAGAAGCAAGATCAGCAGCTCAATAAGTCTCTAGATGTGGAGAAGAACCTTCAGGTAATTGTTCCTTCAACTGAGTTAATCAGTCAAATTCCTTCAAATGCTAAAATTCCGAAAGACATATTAATAGACAAGAGGGAATTGAAATCGGTGGAGACTTCTGGTTTTTCTAAACAATGTAGTGTTATTTTACAAAATAAGTCTCCACCAAAGTCGAGGGATCCTGGGAGTTTTTGTATTCCATGTGACATTGGAACTGTGCATATCGACAAAGCATTATGTGATTTAGGTGCAAGTGTTAGTGTTATGCCTTTGTCGGTGTGTAAAGAGTTGAATATGGGAGATCTTAAGTGCACTAGTATGACCTTTTAAACGGCTGAAGGTTCTCTAAAGCACCCTTTGGGTATTTTAGAGGATGTTCCTGTGCAAGTGGGTCGATTTTATATTCCTGTCGATTTTGTTGTTCTTAATATGGAAGAAGATGTTCACATTCCTATCATCTTAGGCCGACCTTTCCTTCATACGGCGGGGGCTGTCATAAATGTGAGGAATGGGAAGATTATCTTTAATATTGGGGATGACAAAGTCACTTTTAATCAAACTAGTGCACTAGAGAGTCCCATGCTAGAGGAGTCATGTTGTAGTGTCGGTGTTGTGGACCTTGTTGTGCAGGATAAAGATCCTCGATCTCTTTCTAGAGATCTTCAAGAGGGCATTTTGTTTGTTGAGTCTTTTGCAGGTGAAGGTGAAATTGGAAAGAAGACTACTCCTTGTGAGTTTCTTATGCAGAACAAGGAGATGCTTGACAATTCATGGGTTAAACTCTTTCCTACGAGGTTAAAGTCGTCTGTTGTTGAGCTTGGTTATGTGGAGGAAACGAATATAAAGCATGAAAGGTTTAAGGTCCGCAAGCCACATTTCATTGTGCGCAATAGAGATGATATAGTTGGCCTTATGGAGATTCTATATCTTCAAGATCCACCTCCATTTAGTTGAGTATAATCGAGGTAATGCGACAAGCTCCCGACGTTAAACAAGCGCTTTGCGGGAGGCAACCCGTAGTTTATTGCTTTTTAGAGTAGTGAGTAGCTTAGTGTAGCTGTAGTGTAGGAGTTTTGAGTGAGTGAGGATGAGGGATTTGATGGATTTCACTAAGTGTGCAGGAAACAGGAGTTTCGTTGAGCTCAAACCGATCGGTTTGGGTCAAACCGATCGGTTCGGAGGATTTTCGCGAAATTTTAAAACATCTCTGAATCGGGTGAAAGAGTAAAGTTTTCTGACTGGAAATGACATTCTAAAAAGGACCCACTACGAGTAGTGGGCACCACCCAATTTTTGCCAAATTCGGCTCCTAAAGTGGTTTTCTGGGCACTTTTTGTTCGATCTTTCTCATTCCTTCGTTCTTTCCACTATGGATGGTTTTGCGCTTGATATACTTCCTTCCTTTTGCACTGAGGACATTGCAGAGGTTGGCTTGGGGGAGGAATTTGTCAAGCGCACTCTAGCGGTTTGAGGTAAGTTTTTATTGCTTTCTAGGATAGTTGCAAGGTTTGTACCACTCATTAGGAATGGGAGTTTACTTGCAACCAAAAAAAATTATTGCTTTCTTAGTGTAGCTTAGAATAAAAATTAGTGATTTCTTACTCTTGTATATAATTAGATTCTTCTACAAAGCATGTCTCCCTATGCCCCATAATGAAAAATATTTTGATGCTTGTTACTCTTGAACTCGACCTCTGTGAACTTGTGGTTTCTTTTCTGACTCCTTAACTGGATTAGATAGACATGATTTAGCCTGATGTATCTTTGGAACAAGGAAGAACTTAACTTGAGAGGATTTGAGCTTAAATGCATGATTATTCATATTTCTTTCTTATGTGTTAGATCCTGGTGTGTCACTTTCTCGTAGTCTTGGCTTGGTACTTGTCTGTTTGACTATTTGGTCGTGTGTTGAGTATGATAGGAGGCTTTCATTGTTAGGAGCCGTGCTTCAGTGTTTAGAAACATTATTGTCCCTTGATCCCTGATTTTGAGCCTGATTTCCTTCATTTCATGATTACCTACATTACAACCCTATTTTGGCTTTGTTCGAGAAACCCAAGTTTGGCTTGGGGGAGCATATTGGAGGGTGTTGTGTATATAGTGGGTGTTCTTATTGGAGGCTTATGATTGGTTGATATTTGGGGTGATTTAGTGTTTCGCAATTGGTTCTGTAGCTTGAGTATTGTCATCGTCTATATGTAAAGTGCAAGGCAAAAGTTGTATATTTTAGTTTAAATAAAAAAAAAAAAAGAAAAAAAAAAAAAAAATCCAAAAATAAGTTCTTATTCATAGTTTATTAGTCCAATAATGCCTTAGCACTTGTGTTTTCTTGTAATAAAGATGGTGATACTATGTGGTTGCGGTTTTCGGGGTTGGTCGGTTTTGGTTTCTTGAGTTGGAGTTTGCTTGGAGTTGTCTTAGCCTTATCATTTAGCTATTTGTGTTGATTGTTGAATGCTCCCTTAAGCTAGACTTTTAGCTCACATTTCCCAAAATTATCCTACCCTTAACCTTAGCCCCATTACAAGCTACTAAAAGTCCTCTCTTGATAAACAGGTGTCCACTTGAGTCCTGTAGATTGAGTACCTTGCGAAGGTCATTGAGTTGTGCATGCATTTCGAGTCGACTTGTAGGTTGAGTGCTATTGATAACCCTTTCAAACACATGAGTGTTGGTGAGATGGGAGGGTGCCTTTAGTATTTTAGGCTACAAAACATGATTCATGTGCACATTTTATGCATATGTGGGGTGGTGAGCGAATGGGTTCATTTTTAACCCACCACACAAAGAGAGGAGTGCCACTAGTGAGAAGTTCTTCCTTGATTCCTTTCTCTTTGTTCTTGATGGCTAATTGTGTTGTTGATGATTCATGTTTTGGATAAGCATTGAGTTACTTGGGATCCTTGGTCGGGGAATTGGTCATAAGTCTATGCGATGTTGTTTTGATGGGGTGAGACGTGTTTTGCTTGAGAATCTAGTGGAGCTTGCTTGAGGACAAGCAAGAGTTTGGCTTGGGGGAGTTTGATGTATTGATTTATTGCATGGTTTTCCCCCTCATTCTCTTGTCATTTTAGATGATTTTGGCCTCCTAAAGGCCTTGTTGCTACTAATATTGTGCGTTTAGTGTTTTGATTAGTTTCAGGATCTTTTCAATGCTTTTGGATCGATTTTGGGCTGATTAGAAGTCACTACGGAGCTTTGAGAGGAGTAGCGAGGAGCTAAGAGTGGAGCTATGGAGCTATGGACATAAGTCAAGTTTCGTATGTTGGATTAGTGTATTCAAGTTGCATTGGAAACTAGACTTCGAGAGCTTCGATTTGATAGGTCATATGTATGCTTTGGACCACCAGATCTCGAGTTATGGCCCGTGGAAGATAGCCAAGTGAGTTTGCCACATATAGACCTCAAACCGATCGGTTTGACTTAAACCGATCGGTTCAGGGTCGTTTTTCCCGATTTAATTATTCTCTTTTAGGCTGATTTATTGAGGGATAGGATAGTCTTTTGAGCGGCTCATTTAATTGAGAAAACAAGAGTATTTAAGGGGAGAAATCCTAATTTGTAATTATCATTAGTTTTAGCAGAAATAATCAAGAGAACTCAATTACGTGTTGTGGAACCCTAGCTTTGGCATTTCAATAGAATTCATTCAATCATTCATCAATTGCAATCATTCTTTGGTAATTAATTCCTTTTTTAATTTGTTTTCTTATTGGTTTCAATTGTTTATGCTTTTGATTATTGCCTTTAATTATTCTAGGTTTTTTATTATTGCTTTTAATTGTTGTATTCTTTGATTATGTCTTTCCCAATCGCAATCATCATGTTTAATTCAATTATGATCGAGTAGTCTAATTTCTAGAGCGATTGGGGATCTATAGCAATATGATTGATTTATAATTGGTTTGAGTCAATTCATGGCTTGGCTTTTAATCAAATTCCTATTAGATTGTTATTCATGTAATCAATTTCGTAGGGCCCGACTTAATTGCATAATCTGATTAGTCACAAGTCTCTAGATCTAGCGATTGAGACTTAGAACAAGATCAACATCAATAGGTAGAACGAGACTTTCCTAGGTCGAGAGATACGGTTAGGAGTAGTTCTATGGTTCAATTGATTCGAGAGAGCTTTGATCCTGTTTGATTATGCCATGTTATGAATTGTTGATGCCAATTTACTATTAATTACTGCTATAGTGAACCATAGCTCTAGATTCTTTAATTATATAGTTTAATTTCTTTTGATAATCGTGATCATTAGTTCTAGTTGACCATAATCATAAATCAAATTTTCTCTTGTTAGTTTAGATGTTTTTGTTCATTTAGTCAGTAGTAGTTGTTTCCTTGTGGATACGATCCTGTTACCACTAGCTGCAAGTTAGTTCTAATAGGTATTTTTGATAGGTACGCGACAAGCCTGTCAGTGACCTAGTACTGAGGAAGTCTGCAGTATTACAGAAAGTTGGTATTCATGGCAAACTCTCAGCCACCTGGGAGGGACCATACCAGATCCACTCTCAAGGTATGGTTGGGACTTACAGATTAATGGAGCTTGATGGTACAGAGCTGCCAAATATCTGGAATGTAGATCCGCTCAAGAGGTATCATGCTTAAGTTTGTACTTACATATCTTTGTAACTTTTATAAAACACTTTATTAAGTTATAAAACTCAACCATGTAATTAATGTATATCTATATATCTGAAGAGGCATTGTAAGCCATCTGGTTGTAATTATTTTTTCTTTCCTAGTGTTTTATTTTTTTCCTTAGTATTTTAAGTTGTAAAAATATTTCATCTCCATTGAGATAAATATACAAAAATCCTACTCTTCTCACAGGGTTAGGTACCAGACTGGTGAAGAGCCATTTGGTCAAAATCCTGCCTTTACTAACAGAGCCAGGTACCAGACTGGTGAAGAGCCATCTGGTCAAAATCCCGCCATTACTAACAGGGCCAGGTGCTAGATTRGTGAAGAGCCATCTGGTTAAAATCCTAATCTTTATGAGATAAGGTGTCATCTTGATTATGTCAGTTGACAAAAATCCTAGTTCACTAGAGCTAGGTACGAGCGTGATTATGTCCCCTGGTGAAATCCTATTCTTCATGAGAAAAGGTGTCAGCATGATCATGTCATCTGATTTGAAATCCTGCTTCCCTACAAGTAGGTACTAGGATGGTTCTGCCACCTAGTAAAACCCTGCACTTTACACAGAGCCAGGTGCCATAAGATTATATCTTTTTGTTTATCATATGCAAAAATTTGAAAGGAGTTTTTCTCCAGGCAATTTGGCATAATTATTAAATGGTTGCATAAGTAAGTCATCTTACAAACTTATGTGTTTAAAAAAATTCTCATATATTAAATCACATACGTCTTTGGGGGGACAACTAGTACCCCTGGTAGGATTTAACTGAAAACATGCATTTTTTTTGTTTTATTTCTTAAGACAAATCAGTCCATTAATTATGCAAATTCACAAATATTTTTGACAAAGTTGTGGGTTTTTAATACCCAGGTTTTAAACTTATTTGAATTCATATTTCATACATTAATTCATATAAGTCTTGGGGGGACAACTAGTACCCCTGGTACCATTTACCTGGTTGAGTGGATCCTATATACATGTCACATAATTTAAATATCAGGATTTTTAAATATTACTGTATTTATTTATGTATTATAGGCATAAGTATAGGCATAAAAAACCAGAGTACTTCATACAGTTAAAACCAAAATATTTAGAAATAAGTACTACTGCCCTTATGGGCAAGCTATTACATAAACCATACTGGTGGCTGCCTGGCTCAGGCTCCAAAAGAGGGCCCTAACAAGGGCCAGTAGCCAATTGTTCTCTGAATCAAATACAATTAATTTTGTTCATAACATTGTTCTTGAACTACAACACACAAAAGCTAAATGAAAGGATGCAAAAGCTGATGATAGGATAAAGACAGGGGCAGTAGAGTACATCATGGAGCCAGATCAGGTGAACTTCCACTAGAAGAAGTCTCTGATTCACCATGTAGCCACCCGAGTTCTTATGTAGGAGCATTCAGCTAGGACTCCTCAGCTACATCACCATCTTTACTAGGCTCACCTGCATTATCTCCCTCCTGGTGTTGGGCACACGTCATTGATCGTATTCTGCTACAAGACATTGAGTATGCCATACAATCAGTATGTGATCTCATGCAGTTAGAATAGTTTCTTGGGCTCTCTCACCTGTGTCTTCTGGCCGTCTTGGGACTAGCACCAATCCCCGCACTCGAGGTCTTCCTGGTTAGTGTATGGGCTGTTGGAAGGTTTCTAACCTATTGGAACTCAGCAGAGTTTGCGAGTGAAACTTGGTATAACCCCATCGAGGATTATGGGATTCATTGGCATCACCTGAAACAAAATCATCTCTATGGTTATGACAAGACATGTCATCAAGATCTCAGTGTGTTTCAAGAAAAGTTTAACCACGATACTCATTCAGCTGCATGCTTCTTTCCCAACATCCGTCTGTCAGCTCAGTCATCTGTTTTCATGTGGGGTAACGCAATATCAGCGCGCCAACGTGGGTGCACTCAGGCACTTACAGGCAGTGGCCTGTTTCACAATTCTGACACCAGCATTCAAATAAGCTCTACATCGCAGAATCTCTTGGACTAGAGTCCAGATTTGGGAATCCGTGTTTAGGCACACTCTGAAGACATACTACCAGTGTAGCTAGAATGTTGGTGAGGTCCTCCTGCATCTTCAGTTTCTCATCCTCAAGACTCAAACTCCTCAGTCAGCGTTTTCACAGCACAATCGATCGCAGCCGGGCATAGCCTCTCTCTAAGTCAGGGTGTTCCTAGGGCATCTCTTTGCTCAGTAGATTCATTTTTTCGTATCCGAAGGAACACATCATCAGCAAACTGAGGCCGCTCAACTCTGTAAGCCTTTGTCTTTCTGAGGTCTAATACCCGGTCTGATACATCTCCAGTTCCAGAAAAGTGCAGACCCAGATGACAATTCATAATTCTCTAGAACAGCACTAGGGGCAAGATTTGAAGAGCTGATCCCCATAGATCAAGTAGCTCAACCATTAAAGGTGAAGGGGAACAACACCTAGTTCAAGAAGTGAATCTTAGAGGTGGCATGATGATAAATTTATTATTTGGCGAGGAATCTTTGGAACTTGGCGGAATGGGTGAGAAAAAGATATCTGATAATGAGAGGGTTGGACCTGGCAAACTAGTTATCCACCCAATTATCAAAACCCTGGGAAGCCCCATTATATAATCCGGATTGAACAGATGGTTGCGACCCAAAAGATTGGTAAGGTGCTCAATATGCCGAATACAAAACTCACTGACCATAAACTGTATAGTCACTATATATCTGGAATCTCTCTCTTACTTCATATTATGCTGCTCTTAAACGGAATTTTGGCGTGCTAAGAGCAAGTATTGTGGTCAGGTATCATACAATATTTCTATATACGGCACTTAATAAATCAGAACGCTCGCTACTGCACTTGTGAGTCAGGTGGAGGGTTGTCAAGAAGTTCTTTAAAGAAACACTGGTGCTCATGCGTTCCCTATTCGTTTCACCATAGGAGCTTTGGCTGCATGCTCTAAATTCCATCCTATACTCTATGTGGTGGTCGCTCGCTGTTGTACTCTCCTGGTTGTCTGAATCATGGCCTAAATTTACAGCTACACCTTCCGTCACGCTCTTCTTTTAGCCGAATATTCTAGTATAACACAGTCCTCACTTTGTTTAATTCTACTTCATAATCTGTACTATGTTAAATCCTAGAAGTGGATGTCAAACTCTTATTAGCTCATTCACAATAATATGCCTGAGCAGCCCTGATTCACTCGGCGTGAAGGAAGGAGTACTACCTGGCTCTAATGTCCACGTAGGTTTTTTCCAGAGCATGGTTCTGAGGTTAGTTAGATACACATTCTATCTCTTGAAGTCACACTCCTATGGATCTGAGGCTTCTAACCGCTGTCCTCAATTTAAGAGGTTTAGAGTCCGGTCACGTAGGCGTTTCTTGCATAGTTAAACCTATGGAGTTCTCAGAACCTATTTTAGGAATCGCTTATTTCTTCTCAAACATTCTTACACAAATCGACGCCAAACATAACGTAAGGGAAAGAAAAGGAAAAAAGAATGAAGAAAAATCATCAACACACCGAGCAAAAATCAAGAAAACACTATAATTGGTTAGACATATGCAAGTTATATTCAAGTTTGAAAGAGGGGGTTACTGAATCAATTGGAGGATGAAAATATCAACACTTCGATCACGGAACGAGCAGGAAACCCTTCAGAACAACTGTCACATTGAATCGAGTATATCGCAGCTTACCATAGGATAAGAAAGCTTCAAAGTTGCGAATTTCAAATTGTTTGCGCTTATGCTATAGTAGAATTGATTTCTCGAGGGGTCCAAGAATTGTATTTTGCTCTTGCCTTTTCTCTCTACTCAGTTGAAATTTTGAAGTGATGAATGGTAAAAGTAAATATTTGAAGTGACCCGCGCATAAATATATGAAGAGATAGTGAACGGCGTACAACTATCAATTGGGCCATAACTGCTCGAATAAGTTGCGATAGGGGTTATCATCATGGTGGCAATAAATGTGCTCGAATTAAATAACTGTCGTGGAGGTACAACAGCGGCGCACAACCTGCGGAGATTCACATCCACGGACTATGGTAATCTATCGCCCTTGTTAGCTTTTTACTGTTTCTTGGAAAGGTCGGTTGGGAAACGATGGCCAGCTCTGTGTCTTTTATGCTCTTCGTATATTGCGACTGTTGACCTGTGCTCAACATATTTTCGGGTTTCACCTTTCTCAAGATGATATTACTAGGAGCCACTGGAGGGGGGGCTAGTTGTTGGTAGCATTATTAGATACAACGAAGTATGGCCTAATTATTGGGCCTCGCAGGCAGTAGACACTAACTTAGACCAGTTAGAGTGTCCGATGTACAAATGCCATAAGTGCAAGGCTGGGCAAAGGGAGTCAAATGCAAACACTCAGTTCAAAAAAGATATGGTGTGGCACTATGCTAAAAAAGGACAACTTAATCGCGTGGTAAGTTCTTTGTGTGACACTTGTGGGTTGAAAGGTTTAACTCAAGTCCAGAAATGTGTACGGAATTATAAAGTGTCAGAATATTTTAGCCAATCAAGCTAGTAAGTTCAGCAGATATAGCTAATATTATACCGTACTTTCATTCTCTAAATTGCTATAACACCGGCGGTTATATCAGAATCATCTCTCTGACACTTTAGTCTTCAAATCAAATCATAATTTGGTTGTAGCTGACTTGTCAGGTCCATAGGTCGATATAGGGGTTTGTTTCTTGTGCCCAGGGTAGGGCTTCAGGTGAATGTTTTTGTAGGCTATGGGTGGCTGGATTGAGACATAGTTCAACGTCAGTTTCTCACGAGGACATACGCGTTGGACAACAGAAGTGGGGTGCTGGCAGCGTTGTGCTCATCTTCTGCTCGGTTTGATAATACATATAATTCAGGCAGATGAGCGTAATTAATTTGTAGCAGAACACGCTAAGTATTCAGTAGGATGATAAAAAATTTAATAAAATACATTCATAAATTTTTATAAACCAAACTTCAAAAGCGTCAAGTAATCAATGTTATTCCTAATGGCATATGATATACTAATCATATTCTTCTTAAAACTCTCACTTCCGAATTCCAGCTTGAAAATTTCTTTAATTTCTGCATACATATTTTCGGATCTGAGTGTGATTTTCATGGTCTTATGTGCCAACAGTCAGGTGCATTACTCTCTTTGATCCCCTCTTTTTTTAAAAGCATATATTCAAAAAGTCACTCGTTCAATATAATAATTAATCTCCAATAAAACATTTCATAACTCCATTGTTTCTTTCTTCTTCACTTCTTTTGATTCACTTCATAATTATATCTCAATTGACTATTAATATTAGTAATGAGCACAAATAACTATATCCACCCAATAGGACTCCGCCTGATTAATAGTCAAGATATCTAGTTGCTTTCTTTAAAACAAATTTGGATAGGTAAAGTAAAATATTACAATTCCCAATTTACTCGACGGTAAGTATAACCGCTAATTCTTGTAGTGATCACCAATATAAAAAAATACTACTAGATAACGATTAGATAAGAAGATAAAACAAGTCAACTATAACATCGAAATTGTCGTACARAACAAGGGCRATATGTCTAAAGTATGAGCTACTACTATGAAAGAAAGCAAAACGAAAGCAAGCACATATACAATAAAAAWGCTCGCATCTACGATTACACTTTTAGTTACACACTAGTACACTACAATGTACTTAATCAAATCAAAGACACCCAATAAGGATATCAATTGTCAGTAGGACTCCATATTCAAGTAAAATGAATAAAACATACAATGCATTGTATGCATGACAATTAAGGAAATAAGACACCAGGTCGAGCAATTCTGAAAAAAAAAAAAAAAAACTAGTTTTAATTTGTAACAACAAAACTGAAATATAAAGTTATGTTAAGAGAGAATACCATAGCTTTGATTTGACGATAACACTATCTGATTTTTTATTTTTTTTTWAAAAAAGCCTAACTGCAAAATTAATTATTAATCAAGTCTCAACAAGGCTTACAAGCTCACTTGGAACCTCTTCCAACCACACTCTACATTCACTATATATAATTAGAACTTAATTTAGCTAAGGAATGAGCTACAAAATTACCATTTCCCTTGACAAAGGAAAACTCAAAAATAGAACAATGCGATCCAAGCTTCCTAATGTCGTCAAGGATTTTACCAAAAGAAGTATGCTCCTTGTGATCCTTTGAGAGGAAAGAAAACACCTTTAAATTATCTGAAATTAAAACACACATACATGTATGTTTGTTACTTTAATTTTTTTAAATTTATTTTTTGTGTTTATAATAATGAACATTAAATTATTTAACAAGCATGCAATGTGTGCATAAAAAACTAGTGAAAACAATTATAAGAGGGATAAGTCACTTGAAATTTCATTATAGATTTTTAGTACAAAGTAATTAATTTGAAAAATTGTCAACATCTTTCCACTCCGAAAAAAAAAATTGAAATTATGAGTTCTATTTAATATGCAATTTTTGTTAAATTTTCCAATAATTTTCGATATCTCAAATATTTTTTTTGGAAGGAAAGAGATCTTAAAGTATTAATGACACTAGATAATCTCCGGTCAGATGCTCGATTTTAAATAAAATATAAATTATTYTAAATTAAATCAAAATTTGACATTTTTATATTGTAATTATGAAATATTTTTTTATAGTTATAGAATTAATAAGTGTTGTTTAGAGGGTAATTTGGGACGGAAAAATTTGACACTTGAGATTTACTTTTGTAGTTATTAGTTAATAAATAAATAAATAAATAAATAGAAGATAGACAGAAATTTATTTTTATTAAACTAAAGAATATGTTTTATTATTAAAATACATATGGATGGGGTTTGATAAATTCACACACACCATCCCTCACAAGAGTATTAAATGCGCACTCCGCACACCACTCAAAAGATTGTGTGTTTAGCATCATCCCTTACGGAATATTCCCTTTGTTGCACTAAATTCATTTCCATAAGGAATATCAAAAATATTTATTAGTAGTGAGCATCTTCTAAATTATCATCAATATATAAGATTAAATATAGTCAAGTGAAATCTTGTAGAATCTTAATGAGTAGTTATTAACTAATTTTTATAATTTTTACTAATATATAATTAAAGAAATTTAACATTATAAATTGAGCATTGACAAATGTGTAGAGAAATGACACGAATTCATAACTTTGATTCTTTGAAGACTTCAACTTAAAGATTGCTCGTACTTTATGAGTTTATGTTATGAGTTCCTGTAAATTAGACTCAATCAACTACGGATATATAACATTCCACGTACTTGAGTCACGATACGTGCAGCAGGCTGCTGCACGACACTATTTCATCAAATTTTTTTTTTTAAAAAAAAAACAATCATAATGTAATTTTGTCATATCTCGATTCATTTTAACATATCCTTGTTCATTTTCACCTATCTTAGTGTGATTTTATCATATCCTGATTCATTTAAGCATATCCTTGTGATTGCAAAAACAATAGTGTGATTTTTTCATATCCTAGATTTATTTTAGCATATCCTTGGTCATTTTCACAATCTTAGTGTGATTTGTCTATCCTTGATTCATTCAAGCATATCCTTGTGATTTACAAAAAAAAAAAAAAAAAAAAAAAAAAAAAAAAAAAACATCATAGTGTGATTTGCAAAAAATAATAATTAAAATAATCTGACAGCAAGCTGTCACGTGGGACCCGCCGAAAAAGACGAAAATACACCTTACTGCATTTATCATTTCTCCCACGTACTCGGTAGTAGAAACGAAATTATTTACTAACGGTTCTCGCATTGACTTCTTATACATATAATATAAATTTCATGCATGAATTGCCTGATAACATAAAAAAATGGATGAAAAAAATAAAGAGGCGTAAATTCTACAGTTGTATTGAGTACTAGATTCATTTTACCCAATGCCTGTCGCTAATTATTTTTAAAAAACTAGTATTTAGCCGATGCCAAGTACGGGTGAATTTTTATTTATTTATTATTTTTTATTTTTTACATTTTAATGTTACAATTGTTACTACATAGAAGTGATAGTAGGTATGTATCTTCATTAAGTTGTAATATATTTTAAAGACAATATTTTAATGTAATTGTATTTTAATGCACATGTATGTATCTCTACTATTAATCCAACGGGGGAGCAATGGTGTCCCCCCTGAAAATTACTTAGCTACCCTCAATTGTCAAAAAAATGGCATAATTACTAGCAAACACCACAAATGCATCACTGATTTCCTTACCAAGAAAGATTCCATCAACAACAATACTACGATTTGACTTCCGTGGTTCACTCCATCACAGTAACTGTACGAGTAATTAAAAAAAATTACCTAAAAATAAAAAATCAACATGAACAGAATCATCTAGGATTAAAAGTAAAGCCAGAATTATTCAAATTACAAAATTCAAAGAAAGTTTCTCTAATCTAATTAGTAGAAAGAAAAACATATTACAGTATAGTTCATCACAAGAACAATTCTCTAAAAAAATTCTCTAAACTAAATTAAAAAAACTTTTGTTCTTCACAGCACTGCTTCTTGCTTCAACGGTTTCTCATACGGTGGGAAAAACTACTACAATTTCAACACTTCAACTTGACCTTCACCAAAGGTACGCATCACATTCAAGTAAAATTTGATATGTTTTTCGGTTTATTTACTTTGGGAATTGAAAGAAAACAGAAAAACAGTAGAATGTTTTTTTAAAAATGTACAAAAATAATATTCAAAGCACACTTTTAAGAAAATTCAATAAATCAACAGGATAAACCAATCAAGTGACTTTAATAAAAAAAAATAATTGCATGTAATTAAAAAAATCAAAAGCATAAATAAAATTCACATCAAAATATGATAAAAGGAGTAGGTAAAAAAAAGAGAGATTTTCGATTTGAAAAGGTCACACAGTTGAAATAACAAAAAATGAAAAAACCCCTAATTTCAGAATGGAGATACAACTTTTAATATTTTTTTGAATTTCAAAAAGATGAAAAAAACACTAAAAAAAGCACAAAATTTACAATTTATTTCCAGAAAAAAAAAATCCACGAAAAAAAAACTAATCAAGCAATGGAATTTTAAACTAAAAATTTAGGATTAAAAAACGCAAAAAAATAAAAAAAAAAAAAGAAAAAAAACCAAAACTTTTAATTTGGAATACGATAACTGTGAAAATGGAGATGTACATGACTAACAATAACCATAATTTTCCGGAAAAAAAAATAAAAATCAGAAAAATAACATAACTAAGATGCTTACCGGACAAAATCCTTCAAAAAGCTTCAAAATTACATGTCTTTATACTCAAAATATGTGTAGAAATTCAATACAAAGTCTATGATCAAAAATTTGAGGAGGGATGAAGTAGATCTGATTTTGGTAAAAATGAACGAAAAATGGAGAGAACTTAGTGAGATGAGAAAAAAAGTACTAGATTTGAGTTTGGTAAAAAAGAAGGAAGAATAGAAAGATTGATGATATTGATATTGATCRATGGTACAAATTCTAATTTTAATGAATGGTACAATAGATCAAAATAATGATATTGTAGTTGAATGGATGAATTGATGCCAGAGAAAAATTGATGATGGAGAAAGAAGGAAAAGATGGCAGAAAAAAGAAGAAGATGAGATGACTAGAGAGATAGTAAAATTCAGAATTTAGAAGATATACTTAGATAGAAAATGGCGTAAAAATTGAATTAGTGGTACGTGGTACCTGTAACAACTCCTTTTTTGTTTCAGGATTCATTATACAGTAATTTATATACACTTTTTTTGACAAAAAATTTATATACAGTTTGATGTTTGTGCTTATCTAACATTTTCACATTTTTTTATATCATTTAATTATTCTAATTTTAASAAAATCACACAAAACTTATTAAATGTTGTTGTGTTAGTATTTCGTATATATTCCATTTCATAACTTTATTTTATTCATCTATGGAAGCAAATTATTTTACTATTTCATAACAATAGTTTCACAATGCATTTTGAAGCATACAACGTCCAAATTTCAAGAACAGTTGTGCGAATGCCAAAAAACCACACGCATCGCGTGCATAAAAGACTAGTAATGTTATAATGGAAGACACAAACTAAAGTATTCAAATTAGAGTGAATTTAGTTATACATTTAAGAGTTTCAAACTAAATTTACAAAAATTTATATGCACACATACATTTAAGTCCCTTAGGACCAATCTTTATTATACAACTAAACTTCAATTAAAAGATATAACTAATTGAACCTACAATTTAATGCAAATTAATATTACAATGTTAGGCTAAATAGTTCCACATTTAAATTATTAGTAAATATTGATAGATTGTTTGTCTGTTTCAGCAATCACTGGTTATGCTGCCTTCGATCTCCTAGTACCTGCAAGTAATTTTGAATTAAAGGCATCAATTTGGGCATGATTTAAAAGTTAGTTACCCAAATACTTCGTAATTTCGAATTAGAAGCATAATAATGTATCACAGTCACTACCAAAAAAATTAAGTACTATTGATTGCTAACACAAAATTACGACAATATATATTCCCTTTAAATCCCTTAAAACCCTTTAGACATCAATCTCGAACATGTTTTAAAGATCAACTTCAATGCTTATACAATAAACCATTAATTTATGTCTTTAAAACTTTAAAAACCATATTTTTTTCATACTTAAAAATTATTTTAATATGTACAATAAAACTGGAAATTTGCCTTCATAATTATAAATAATCAAATGACTCAAACAATTCACACAACATGTTTTTAATAATAAATATAGGGCAACTCAACAAATGTGTCATAATACATCAATTGCCCAATAATTTAGAAATAGACATCATTAATTAAGCCTTTCAAAACTTGTATAAAAATATATTCTTTTATGCTTCAATAAGTCATAGTGCCCTAATCAAAATTATGTTTTAAAACCCATAAAAGCAATTTTAGAATGCTTATAATTCAATTAAAATTCTTTAAACAAATCTGAAAGTAATATCATGGTAATTAAGGTTATAAATCATGCTGAAAATTTCATCTTTAACATAGATTTTTCGTGGCTAGCATATTTAAATATTTTTAGGCCCAAAACATATTTCGTAATTGAAAATTGTCAATCTGATGTATTAATTTATTAAAATACTAAAACTCTATGAAAATTTATAAAAAATTTCCACAAAGTGTATAACGGTATATATAGCATATTCACACAAATTTTCATTAATTATAGATGAACATACAAATAAAGAAAAATCAAAAACCGAATCAACAACCCGAAATACAGTCAATTSGAAAACGAATTTACTAAAATAGTAAATCTACTTGAAAATTTCTATAAAATTATACACAAGATATATAATAATATGGAGATCACCCGTTAAGATTTTCGTAAATTAATGACGAACGGAAAGTTAATTAAAAATCAAATACTAAAACTGACGGGAATTCGTAAATTGATAAATAAAAGGTTTTCGGATTTTTCAATTTTGTACGGACTTCATTGATCTACTTCAAATTTGAATAGACGTGTTGTTATCTAAATCAAAAATAATCATGTTTACTATTACTAAAATTATAAATAATTTTAAGTAAGATTAAAATAAAAATTTAAATTAAGGAAGTGTAATTGTAAAGATTAAAAGAAGTTTTATAGTAAACTATCGCAAAGAATAATTAAAACAATTATAATCAATATAATAATAATTTTAAATAAATAAAAAATTTAAGAATTGCAACTAAAAATTTAGGTGGTTGGTAATCTAGTATGATGAACAACTTTTCTTCAAAATCGGGATATTATTTGAAAGATTAATAAGATTTTTAAAGAATAGTATAATTATCCTGTTAAATGAAGAAGAATAGTTATAAACATGTGTCAGTTAGTCAATCAGAGCCTATATTCTCTCATAATGGAATCGCTAATTTAAACTAAAGTGATTAGCCTATGAAAAACTACTTACGAACTATAATGTTCTTTTTATTTTAAACAAAACTTCATTCCAATAAATTTAGTATAGTTTTTTATTTAATACTTTATTAAATATTAGAATTTTTAATATAAACTTCCATCTATTTCACAAACAACTACAATGGATAAATGCATCATAGAGTAAACCAAAAAACTCTTCATTCAAAGTTTATCTCATGTCAATAAGCAAATTCAAATATTCAATCACACAATGTACACAAATTAATAAAGACATTCCACTAAATATCAAACAATTGAATGATGCTAATCAATTCATCAATAGAAAAATTAATACAAATTATATAATATATATTCGCATCTAATAGACTTTATTTTATTTTTTAAAATAATAAGATAATAAAATAACAATTGATTAATAATTGGGTAATTAGATATGTGTCAGCTATGTTATCTTTTTAAAGGAAAAGAATTACAGTGTTAAAATATATTCTGTATATATATCATCATATTCCTTTTTTCTTATATTTGTTGTTTTTAAATAATAAGATAATAAAAAAAAGTTGATTAAAATATGGTTAGCTAGATGTTGTTAGCTATGTATGTTTTTTTATGTAATGTGTTATCCTTTTTTTAAAGAAAAGAATAAGTGTAAACCAAATATATTTACTGATAATTTTTTTTTCATTTACGACGTTTAGCAAAATTGATGAACTAAAAGTTATGAATTATTATAATTTTTTTTCTTATAACAATTGATAGGGATAAAAAAGGAAAACGGATGACAATGAAAAATCGTTTTTAGCTTATCTAGTTATGATAAGAAATTTTAAGATTTGTTTTAACCAATAATATAAAAATTTATACTGAAAGACCTAGTAAAAAATAATATCATTTATTATACTCTAAAACGAAGAAGAATAATTATATCATATTTTTAAAAAAAATTCCTGCAAAAAGATGTTTGTTATAAATTGCCTATCCTCTATGAAAAAATACTTACGAAAAGTTATTATAGATGAAACGCTGAATAAGTGCAAAAATGGTCAATTTAGGCACTTATTTCTTCTTATTTTGGCCATTATGTGTGTTTTCGATATCATTTCACTAACCTTTTGGTTAGATTTCCATTTTGTTTAGTTTTGCAAAGCTTTGTTGGTTTTTAGTGGTTTTTATAGGTTTCTCTTTAGTTTTCTCTCCATTTCTATCTTTGTACACTCAATTACAAGCTTTGTGAGTATTTTACAAGTTGCCTAGATGTTCRCATGTTGGTTTTAAGCTTTCCAACTTGTTGGTTTGCTTGTGGTTGCTTTGGTTGATCCTTAAGGCACTTGAGCGTTTGCTCTAACATCTTATTCGAACCATATCTTTTTGTATACTTTGAATATTCAGGTGATACTTTTTGAATTGGAAAGWAGACTTCGAGAGCTTTCCAACGGTATATTACAATTTGCAATCCGATGAACGAGCAAGAMGTTATGGCCGTTCGAAGTTGAGCAGTTCAGCCAGTATTTTGCACGCGCGTCCCCTTTTCGCCCGCGCGTGACTGTACGCGCCTTCAGGAGAGCCCCCCACTTCCAGAATGCTTTTAGGCGCGGCTGCGCCTCCTTGGGTTTGCACACGTGTCTGCATGCACCTCTGCCCGCGCATGCACAGCCAACCCTCCTTCCAGAATCATTTTAGGCGCGCACGTGCGTCCCATGCTTAACCACGCCCCCGCACGCGCCTCCTGGACTCGCACGCGCRTCTGCACGCRTCTCCCTTGCCCGCACCTGCAGAMKTTCCAGAACTCTTTTAGGCKCATCCGCGCCTCTTCTGCCYCGTAYGCGTATCTGCACGCGCGTCCACCCTCGCATGTGCGTCCACACGCGCCTACATGTCACTTCCTGGACATTGACTTTGGCTTGTTGACTTGACTTGGAGGAAGCTTTGAAGCACATGTGTAAATTAGTAATGGCAAACTTGTAATTAAATGAGCGTGTATTTTGGGCTTTGTATGTATAGTTTTAGGAGAGAGAAACTAAGAGAACAAGTAACAATAGCATAGAGTAAAAAGTAGAATTAGAGAAAAAATTTCAGAATTTCTTTTCATCTTCTTCTTCTTCCTTCAATCCACCATTAGAGAGTAGCTTCAAGTTCTTCGTTTTGCCCTAGATTCTTCATTTCTTGCTTAAATCTTACAATTCTTATATATATGCTTTTGACCTAAAATTTCGAGGTAATTCCATTTCTTTACTTAGATTTCAATTTTATTGTTGTTTGCTTATAGTTTTCTTTGATTATTGTTTTTGSAAGTTAATGTGTGTATTGTTAATACTTATGCTTTTGAGTTCTTTTGCTTCTAGATTGTTTCCCCTTGTGTTTGTGAAGGTTTTGGTTATAGTTTTTCTTGATTTKGAGTAGTATTAAGTAGTTTCTTTGAAACCCTTTTGTTGTTGTAATTSCTTGCTTTAATGGCTTCTTGTTCATGTCTTTCCTTTGTTTTTCTTGCTATTCAAGTTGTAATAATGTTGTGTGAGTAGTGTAGGAGAGTTAGTTGTCCCTTCTATAATATTTACAATGCCAAGATGATATAATTTGTTCTCTCGAATCACCATATTTGCCTTGAATTTTGATTTCTCAAACCTTATTGCTTTGGATTTGGCCACCYAGTGTTTGTGAGGAGAGAGRTGCTTGATTTAACCCTTTGCAAGGGATTGTGAGGTTTGACTTGGGCATTGGTTTGATTCTTGATTGTTCAATTCTAGTAAGAGCTTGAGGGGACTTGGGTTTGAACTTGGATTGAGAGGGTTAATTGACTTGGGAGATGATATTAATCATATTTCCAAACCATGATTGTACTCACCCTTTTTGATGGAGTAGAATACACTCTTTGATTGGCATTATCCTTAACTATAGAAGGTGACACTAGTTTCTCCTAGGTGTTTTAGAGTATTTCTTTTCCCAAAGCTTAATTCAAGAGTTTGCATTAGCTAGTYTTAGTTCAATTTACTTGCCGAGCTAGTTTAGTTAGGATTTAGACACTTTTTGTTACCTTCTAGTGGATCGACCCCTTACTTACTACTATACTTGAGTATAGTTAGTGGTATCGGATTATAAATTGTATTTGATAGTGTCCGGTTCGKTTTTCACTCAACGACCCTAGCTGGCACCCATCAAATTGGCGTCGTTGCCCGGGAGGCGAGGTGTTTAAGTCTTTACGAGTCTAGCTTGGTTTTTGTTTGCTTTTTCTATAAAAAAAAAATAACAAAAAGATTTTCCAACTTCACTTGAAGTTGATTTTGTTTCATTTCAAGCATTTTTCAATTCATGCAAAGTAGAGAGCCACTTGTTTTTGATCCCGAGATTGAAAGGACTTTAAGGTAGATTAGGAAGTCTAAAAAGACGGGTTTGAAAGCTATTGAGGAGAGAGATAGTGAAGAGGAATTTGAGGAGTTAAGTGAAAGTGAAAAAGAGGTTGAGGAATTTGAGAACGAAGAGACAATGGCAAGACYAATTAAGGATCTAGGGACCCYCGGCTCCTATGCTACAACTAAGGCAATTGTGATACCAAATATCGATGGGAACTTTGAAATTAGGCCGAACCTCATCCAACTCGTAGAATYAAGGCTGTTTCATGGACTAAAAAGTGAGAACCCCCATAAGCACTTAAAGGACTTTGAGAAGTATGTTGATACTATTAAGGTCAATGGAGTGAGTCAAGAGTACTTGAGACTCAAGCTTTTCGTATTCTCGCTTTTGGGGAAAGCCTTAGATTGGCTAGAGAAAGAGGTATAACCTAACTCATAGACTACGTGGGAAGAGACCACTAAGGCATCCTACACAAGTTTTACCCTCATAGAAAGACAATGGAGATTCGAGCTAAGTTGTAAGGGTTTAGCCAAAGAGTTGATGAGACACTCTCTAAGGCTTGGGAGAGATTWAAGGAATATCAAAGGGAGTGTCCATATCACGGTATTCCTAAATGGTTGCTCTATCAAACTTTCTATATGGGGCTTAATAACAAAAGCAAAACTAGCTTGGATGCCGAAGCGGGTGGTCCGATCATGAACAAAAGTGAGGATGAAATAGAGGCATCATTGAAGAGATTGTGGATAACTATGCGACATGGCAAGAAGGGGAAAGAGCTCCCCCAAGGCAAGCTAAAGGCACTATCCACTCTCTAGGCGAAGGCGAAGTAGTTGAGAAACTACTAGAAGGCATCAAGGCTATTTTGGAGAAGTCCATTTAGAAGGGGGGAATCTCCTCCTCTCAAGCGGCTCCACCCACCCTATTGAAGGGCCAAGGTAAGTCCAAGCCC
>SNQN01006258.1:3526-37044 GCA_008642245.1 Bassia scoparia | reverse complement strand
TTTTTCTTTAAGTATTGTGAGTTCGTTAGTTTTTTTTTTGTTGCAAATGAGTCACGAGGTTGAGAGATTTTACATTGGAAAAATATGAAAATTGAACCCGTGACCACAATGATCAAATGTAGATTGAACCACGGTACAAACCCCTTCCTCAATG
This sequence comes from Bassia scoparia, assembly GCA_008642245.1. Taxonomy (NCBI): domain Eukaryota; kingdom Viridiplantae; phylum Streptophyta; class Magnoliopsida; order Caryophyllales; family Amaranthaceae; genus Bassia; species Bassia scoparia. The sequence goes on along the minus strand of SNQN01006258.1, from coordinate 36,890 downwards.
TGGAGTTCATTAGTTATCTGCTACAGTAGTACGTTCTTTTTTTAGAAATCATTACTATATTGTTAATTAGTTATCTCAAATCTCAACATGATTAGTACTTTTCCTTGGGCTTGTGAGTGTTCTACCCATTTACTACTCAATGTTGTGTTTGTAGAAGAGAATACAAGTGACATCAAACAAACATGTTGGGAAAAAAAATGTTTTCATATATTTCCGATACTGTTTTACTAGGTTTTTCTTAACGATGAGTGATTTTTTTTTACACGGTAGATAAACGAGTATACTCGTATCTCAGGATACCAGCACTAGAGAGGGGGGGTTGATTCCCAGCATTATGTTGGGCAATCTATGCCGGGGAAGGTATTTTGCCACTATTTGTACGACACTTTTGTCACTATACTTTCATTTTACGACAATTTGCCACAATTTGTAACAATTTGGGATTTGATATACTAGGGCAATTAAGTCTTTTCATATATTTTAAATGAAGGTATTCCACAAATTGATCATCCACATTATTACACTAATGCCACTATCTATACCAATTTGGTATACTTTGAATTTGAACTAGGAATTTCTAAGATAAATTACTCATACTAGTGGTGAAGAATAACAATTAGACAGAGCCTTATTTCTCAAAGAGGTGCACATGCCAATAACAAGAGAATTTTTAGTTTATGTAGAGATTTGTGAATACTGAATAGTGTAAATCTAGTGATATTTTTATACTTCATTCGTTTCTTTTTAGTGGCAATATTTATCAAAAATGAAAGTTTCAAATTAATGGCAACAAGTTTTTTTTCCTTTTTGAGTAAAATTTTCCTTGTAAAATTACAATTATATCCTTATTAAAAAACATTAATCATGATTATGCAATACTTTAAAAAAAAGATTAATGTTTAAACTAAGTTAATTTAAAACTCCACCAACCAACCCTCCCACCACTATCCAGCTTTCCCACCACCACGAACTCCCCCTCGCCACCACCTTGAGCACCCATGAACTTCCTCGCCACCACCCCTCACAAGTCACATCCACGATACCTTCGCAACCATCCTTTGCCACCCATAAACTCCCTCACTCGCCACCCTTAATCAAATGCTAACAATTCTTCTAATTACTCTTAGGAAAAATTGTCTAGGAGTATGTGCCAATTAATTTGTTGTCAATATTTTGAAACGAAGAAAGTAATAAATTTCAATGATTACCTTAATTTTCTTTTCAAACAGTTAGATTATATGAAAATGTAGTGGAATTTGCACATTCACAAATCTTAAGATGGATTGGAAATTGTCTGCAATTAAACATACTTCTATCCTTATTTATCTGTTAAACAGGGAAATATCTTTGTATTGCAGTGATTAGATATAACAAATGTAGTTTGATATATTACTTATGGAAAATCAGTGACCTTTAAGATTGTCAACCCTCATAACATAATAGGAATAAATATTATTATACGTATGAGTGATAAAATGGAGAAAAATTGCACGAGTATATGTATATTTAATGTGTCACTTCAACCCTTAGATTTATTCAATCATTTTCGTCTGTTATTAATTTATCATCCCTTGTTAAATGATGTATGCCAACAAATTAGAAGAAAAGTGTATGAACATAGAGGCAAAAAAATTTTTATGAGTGAATAGAAGCGCGAAATTCCATCTATCACATATCAAGCGAAAGTGGAAAATACTTAAAGTACACTAATGTTAGAAAAATAGAAAGAGTGATTAACTTTGGAGGAACTAAGTCTCGATTGTTTTGAAAAAAAATATTTTTTTGATAAAATAATTTTCATCGTCTTTCTTTTTATTTTATTGTAGTTAGAGGAAAGGGATGGAACTTTTTTCACAAAAAACAACTTTCATAAAATGTCTTTTCATCAAAACAATTCAGAGCCGAAAACAATGTTAAACCATAAGATATATTGTGATTAAGTTATATGGGCAATTAGGATGGATTGATGGAATGAATATCTTGTTGCACCAACTAACTACCTAGTGTAGTGTATACCTGTTATGATTTGCCACTAACTGAACTTTACTTTGAGCAGCAACAATTTTTTTAAATTTTTAGACAAGATAAGATGAAAACACCAACTGATGAAACTATGCAACTAACTACCCAACAAACTTGAAGCAATATCCCAACATTGTGGCCATTAGTCGCAGTCGCCACGTGGCAGGTACCTGAGAAGGTGCACAGCCCCCTCTGGTAGCTGATTACCCACCACAGTGGGAACTTGTATTAGCCAAAGTGCATGGTTGGCGGGGACAAACTGAGTCACGTCAACACATGAACATCTCATCTATTCTTTCAAAGTTGTTCAAACCAAGTACATGAAAAATTGTTTCTTCTTTTTCAACTACCCATATGTACTTTGTATAATCATATCATATCATATATCATATCAAATTAAGTTGATTGCCATGTTTTAGTTGTGTGATGCAATATGCTAGTCAAGTAGTGTTCTTTAGTTGCATTATTTTTGGTGAGTCTTTTTAGTTGTGTGACTCATCAACTCACGATTTTGACTTTGATGGAACTAGCCAAGCCCATGTTCATACCTCTCGTGGTATTGACTTTTGACAGTACTATCAAACCCACATTCATGCAACATGCCTATTCTTCAATTACTAATTTCCATCTCGTTTTAATTTATCACTTAAAATATACGTTCGATCTTCTAAATAACCATTGGGAGAATGTGAGGATACAATTCCAAAGGAAATGTTCTTGTGCTGTGGTAACAACTTGGCTAGAATCCTTTTAAAAATGATTGATCCTTCTCTACAACACAGAGATATTACGGTTGATCAAGGTTAGCCGGCTCGTCTTACGTGCTAAAAACAACGTGTTCAACCATTATTTTCCACCCTTTCACTCGCCTCAGCCAAGTTTCTGTTGCCTTGACCACCAAGTTAATTAAACGTGACCCGCATTTTGATCACCTCTAAAGAATATAACATAATATTTATTTATTTATTTATTATTTATTATAGATAAGGTAAACGGGTGGACCCTACATATACACTGATTCTATCCATGAGTCGGTACTAAGAGAGGGAGAACCGACATACTCCTGGATGAGGGATCGATCCCCACCAACGGTACGGTGGGGAAAGTGGGTGACTCCCACATGAGCAACCCCAAGTCCTCACATATAACATGGTATGAAAGAGGCATGATGATCATTATCATTAGTGGTGGTTGAAAGAAGTGAAAATTGAATAGTGAGTAGCCGCTTTTAGCATGTCCTTTAATTTCTTGTCTTCCACCATGGCTTTAATGTGGATCGATAGTAGTGACTATCACCCTATACACCCACCCTCGATAATTGCTCCCCTAACTATTAAACTACAACTAGCTAATTAGTAGGAATGAATACATCAACTTTCAAGTTTGCTTCACAAAATTTAACCTAGATTCAATGTTCCACCCCCCATTATAACTTTAATATTAACCTCTTTTCAGCCTACAAAATTGAAGGAATGAAATCATCAAATGTATTGATAGTTTCCAAGAATGGCATCACAGACTCATGTACAGTAGTTACAGACTTACAAATTACAATGCCATTTTTAGGAAGTTGATCTATGTCTTCTATTGTTGCACAAAATATAATTAATGTGCTTACACATAGTGACATACACCCCACTACTAGAAATTTGCCTACGGCCAATTGAATTTGCCGACCGGAAATCAATCGTTCGGTATATCAACCGAATTGAATCAGTCAGTATTACCGACCGCTACATCGATCGGTAGGGCCTCCTTCCCTCCAAAAATAAATGAGGGAGGAGGTCTTTACCGACCGTTAAACGGTCGGTAGGCCTCTAAACACCTTTTTTCGTAAAATTCGTCCGTTGGTAACGCCCAAGAAGATGGAAATTATTTGTACAGTCGAATAATTGTCTACTCATGGATAAAAATATCTCATGTAAGCTATACAAGTGCAGGTTTCCTAGCAAAAGTAGGTAACAAATAAAGAAATAAAGGGAATGGTGATGCACTTGAGGAATAAGTAACTGGCTTGTTCTACTGCATTTGTACTTGCTATCATTCCCTACACTGCTACTCATTCTACTGAACACCCTTTTTGACATTATTATCAAGATTCCATACATGTTAGTTCAGTTATCAGACTATCAGACTATGACTACATTTTTAAAGGCTCAATTTTCATCCCATGAAATGTCATTATTTATCCCCACACACCCTATTCTATCTCCTATTCTTCTGGGGACCCTATCAATGTATCATGTATCATGTATCATGATGATTTTTTTTTAAAAAAAATAAAAAATAAAGTAGACCTATTCAATTGGACGTACACATGTTCGGGTTGATCTAACCGGTTTGCATGGAATTAAATCCAATGGAGTTATGTCCCGAAGTCGATTAGAATTAGTGGGTGTAAAAATAAAAAATGTAACCCCAATAAGAAAATAAACTAGAGACACTACTCGTGTAACTAAACGTGGACAAGCCACACCAATGTAAGTCTTTGTTGAGAATGCCACCCAACAAAGGTTGCATTGTTAACTAATAATTGGGTGTCAATCATCAAACTCTACACCTTGATTTGCTAACCAATTCAATCTGCCGCTTCATTACCTTCCCAACCAAGCAATACCTCAAATGAAAATCATACTCCAGTATTAAGGGGTAGTTTGTAGTGATAAATTTCACATCTAAGAATTAGAAAGTTAAGACACATTATAAGGCTAAGAGGTTACTCCCCTCATTATTGCCTAATGATTTTGAGGTGGAACCTCTTTGTCTTGTGATGTGGACTGCACGTTACTCTTCGTGACGGACGCGGCCCAGGCCCGTTTGACCACAAGTTAAACTTCCAATCTTCCTTTTTTTATGTTTATTATTGTAGATGCAGTGTAGCTTTTAATTAATGAAATTTAACCTTCTCTGTTAATTTAAAAAATGAAAATATTTTATTAAAGTGTAACATCGAGTTTTCGTTACAAAAGGATATAAAAGAAGGATATGTCATTTTGAATCTAGTTATAATTGTAAACATTATAGTCATAGAACGTTGACATGCACGTCGTTTTAGAGGCCAGGATTATAACTTCTTGACAACTTGACATGCACATTGCTTTCAAACAATTTCAAGTTTGTTTCATATCATTTTCAAGTCTATTATTATTATTATTTTCTTACATAATTCATAATAATTGGGATATTAATACGAACTTGCTTATATATGTTGTTTGCGAGACGACTACTTTATAAAAATGCACTTCATGTCAAGTATTTATCATGAAAACGCCTCAAACTAGTTCTTGCTTTTAAGATTTCATCGTCAGTTTTCGAATAATGTCATCGAATTATTTAGTTAATTGAATAATACACTATACATATACACCATGATTTTTTAATTTCACTAATTATGCTCCGTTTGTTTAATTTTAATGGAGAACTTATTTCATAGAAAATAAGTTATCATGAATTTTTTTATCGTTTAATAAACTAACTTACATTATTGCTCAAAATATAACGAATTGTCACCGTATGATCTAATTTTCCAAGTTAAAGAAGATGTTTTAGCTCATTTTGTCATGTGATTGCAAATGAGGGAGGTTGGTTGTAGTGGCTAGGGTTAAACTTGGTGTGATTCAATAAGTGATACGTGATAATATGCCCTAATAACTATGTTTTATGGAAAAGCTTAAAATAAAGGAACACAATAAACGCAACAATGATAGTGAATAATACTGTTGAAGGAATTGAACCATCTTGATCAATTTTTTATCAATCATTCTTTTATGATTGATACCTATACCTAAGTTATCCGAACTAATTAAATTGAATGTTTGAGCTTTATTTTTCAGTGTTCTTATTAGGAAATTAAGGGACTTGATTAGACTTCTTATGAACTAATTAATTATCAAATCTAAAACTTAGTTTTAGGGAGGTGAAAAAGTACTTCGTATAGTTCTGATCTTCAAGATTGATGTACATATATATAGCTTCTTTCCTATGCATGGCTCTCTACTAAACTAGAAGTCTAAAATTATTATTGTTATTATTATGAAAATTAACATTTATCATCATTCATCACGCACTCCATCATCTACCTTCATCGTTAGCACTATGTTAACAATTTCTTAAATATTATCATTCATTACCACTGTCTTGCCATCAACCTTCATCCTTTTATTACTTTCTTAATGCATTAATTTGCTCGAGGCGAATCATTCCTTAAGTACGTAACATACATTTCCTATGTTGAATTCAAATCTAATACGGAGTACAATTATTTGACAACAAGTAGCCTAGCTAGATAGTAGCTAGACTCATTATATATGGGAGTTTTCAATTCCAATGCAAATTAAAAGACTGATCTTTTGCCACGAAACATGATCATACATATATACACTCCTATTTACCTCCAACTATGTGCATATTACTTTCCCCCTTACGAACAAGCGAGAATCAAAACAATCTGATTGCGACAAATCGATAATTAATGATCGAATCAATCAAAAATTAGTCCATTCAATTCATTATTGCAACCCTCATATTTGATAATATTGCATAATGAAACATACATTTCATGATTCTCTCTCTCTCTCTCTCTCTCTCATCAACTTCTCAATTGTATGTGTGGAATTTGACAAATGACAGTAAGTAGTGAATTGAAGCTGCTGCATGCATCTCAGCCTCACAATGTTGGATCATTGGCAATGTAGTCCAACAACCCCTCAATATTTGACAGCACTATCGTTCGATCGATTTGATCAGATCATATAAATAATGTCATGTACTTCGTAATAGATTTGATCTTTTATTTTTTCTCATCGATTAATTAATTACTCCGAGTTTGTCTTTCGAATAATTGATCCAAAATCATTAACTGTATGACAGTAGTACGTTATTAATTCATTCTTCCTGGATGTCTAGTATGGAGTGTCGATCATACAGAATGCTTCATAGGTTAAGCTCCAATTATGTATGCTTCTCCATAACTTATTGGTGATGAACTGATGATGATGGCTTAGTACGACGTATCTTATTACTTGTTACTTCATTTATTTGAAACAATTTGAATTCGATGCAATAAAAGATCAATATTTTATGATGTCTTCCAAATCGTACATCTTTACGCATTTAATTTGAAACGAGTGAATATTACATTAATTAATTAGGTCCACATTTGATGGACTTGCTTAGGGTTTGGTCAAGCAAAGAGTTTGGTGTTTAACCCTAGATTTAAACCACAATTGTTGGATATTTGATGTTAACGCCGAGTTTAAGGTGTAGACTTATTTTCTCCTCTTCTTTTTAGTTGTAAGGTAAGAATTCGAGTCTTTTACTTTAGCTTATTTTCTGTTCAGTTCAAATTAGGTCATATAGTTCGGTTGTTTTTCTAACTAAAGTGAATAGACCGTTCTTTAAGTTGAAAAGAAAACTCTATATTTTTGTTAACTGTAACTATAAAGAAATGAAAGAAGTATTATATATGTATATTCGATGTTTGGTGCCCTAAACTAACTAAAATTAAAGTGATTTGGAACAAAATATAGCCTAAATTGAAAGAGATGAAAGAATGCATATAATAAGGCATGCATTGCAAAAACGCCCAAAGAGTACGTAAAGTATATACATGATGTGAGTCATAAGTCATGAAAAACACGTACTTAGGTTGTTGTTCATGATAAATGGATTAAATAAAGGAGCTCCCACCAAACAACAACTGCTTTGTTGAAAACTTTGTAGTCTTGTCATCAAAGTTAGCAGAGGATTCATTGATGCTAACATGCCATGCATAACCTATACTCCCTCATCTGTTATTTACTTGCATCATTGTAAATTTTGCGGATTTTAAGAGAGTATTGAGGATAATAATCGAGTTACGTGTAAGTTGGAGAATATTTAATTGAAAAAGTTACAAGGTGGTGAAAATCTAAATGAATGAAATTGAAAATATTAACGGTAATAAATGTGCTTTGGAGATTTTTTTTATATCAATTTGAAAGTATGCTCTCTTAATATAAAAACAGTACTACTGTCAGTAATTTGAGACATCAATTTATATCTATGGTGCAGGTAAATAAAAACGAAGAAAATATTCACTTCGTCTCACAATTCTTGTTCACTTGAATATTTTATCTCTTACAAAAATAGCAAGAGTGCAGAATTACGAGACAGATGATAGTATATTATCCTCGTGTCAATTGTATTTGTGCACGTACTAACCTCTAACTAGAAGATAAAATATAAATATTCAGAACGTTTGTCAGAACACATATATCTCAGCATGCAGCATCTTTGACGTTTATTAAAGTATTTGAGGCACATGTATACGAGTATAAGAACTTTTTTATAAGAAAAAAAAGGAGAGAAGTAGGGGCTAGATTTTTGCAAACATTATATTGCTGCCTTTGAGCCAACATTATGACTTATGTCCTCACATATCATCTTCTAGAAGCTATATAATAGGGGTAATCTCTAAATATAGGGGCACACCTATATGCTTTCTCTCTAAAAGCTCGATTTTAATTGATACGCAGATATTATATAAATATATCGATAAGGTTTAATTTGTGTGAAATATGTTATAAGTTTGAATTTTGTTATTTTTGTACTGTGTATAGTTGTTAGACTCATTTTGGTGATGTCAACATTGTACTAATAACATGTTGGAATTGCACATGGAAGAATTGAGGGTGACCTTATGTGTTTATATTACATTATACTGTTCTTCACTTCTGTGGTTGATTGAGAAAAAGAAGCTATTGTAGATATTTGTAAACACGAGTGACTTTTTGGACTATTGGATATTCGAACTCGTTTTGACAGAAAATGTCTAATATACGTTTCGAAAGCCTAAAAACTTTAAGAGGTTGATCAAATCCTCTGTTAATTCTGTTATTCTATTTTCACTCTCACAAAATATTATTATTATTATTATTAATTGAAGGAAATAGAGGCCGGATCACGATCGATTTTCCTTTCATTTAGGAAATAAGTGGGATAAACAAAAGTTGTATATGTTCTTTGGAATGGAGCGAAACCAATGAAGTTTAAGTGAAGAACTCAATCTAACTTATAAGGTCAGGCTCGCTCTCTTGCACAAAGGAGTAAGGGGAGAAGATGAAAGACCGAAATCCGCCATTTCCTAACTATTTAGCTGGGTAGTCCACTCCTAATTAAAAAGCTCATGAGATCATATATAAATGTAAAAAAATAGATCTTCAATTCAAATCCTCTCAATTTGATGTTGGATATATATGATGGCTATGATATTTCGTTTATATTACATACTTAACTCTCCCCATTCATCATTTCATGAAGTTTCTAACACTTTATTTTACCTTTGGGTATACAGATATACCTATGTGGCTATTGACTATGTACGTTTTCTCTTAAATCGGGAGAGACTGAGAGAGTAGTAAATAGTTATATGGTTTCATCGATCATACATTCATACCCTATCACACATGCAATTATCTTAAAATTTGCATTGTGAATTCTATTCTCATATAATAATTATAATAATAATATTTCTCAAAATATAGAAAATGTTACAACAATCAAATCTCAATATTTTATACCTCACAATGACAATACTCAATTATGGAAAGTTTTTCGGGCACAAAAGTAATGAATTTGAATATTCTTCAACCATCAATTTAAGCTTTTATAAAATAACTTTGACGTTTTAAAAAAGAAGTACGGAGTAGAACAATATGAGTATTATGCTTATTAGGAGCCAAAATCGAAATAAAGGGGGCTCACTCGCAGAGTTGTTTTTTTTGTCGGAAATAAGAGATGAGTAGTGATTCAAAAAATAAAAAATTAAAAATTAGATAGTAAACAAAAACAAAAAAGTGGTAGTATTTTTTTTTCTAAAACAAAATCAAAATAAAATAGTTATTTTCTAACACCATAAAAAAAAGTGGGTAATTAATAGAAAAAATTTCAAAAATAAGTTGATGTTCCAAGTATAGTTGAAATTCAACATAATCTCTCCACCTCAATACTTGCACTTCCCATATGTATTGGTATATGAGTAATTCATATAGCTTGCAAAATTGACTTGTGAAGAGAGACCAATAAGTGAGGGTATTACTTGATATGACATAATAATAAGAATGTTAATGTTTGACGCAAAAAGTCAAGTTTTAGGTTACCTTTTATGGAAAGTTAATAGCACTAGATTAATAGATTCTTGCGCGATGTATGTAATTGTAATTATGTATAGTTAACCTATTCAAATGTTTTTTTTTGTCAAAAATATTGGGCGCAAAAGCGTCATTTTCAGGCACCACACCTACATTTAGAAAGGGTTTTAGGCAGTACGGCAACACTGCCGCAAATGTCTACTGCGCGCAGAAATTTTGGAAATAATGGCAAATTTTAGGAAAACTACTGTATATATGAAATAATTGCCTTCTAYGCAACCAGGGGTGTCAATTCGGATTAACGCCTTAATGGCTACATACACAATTAGGGGTATCAATTCGGGTTAATAGTGCAGTTTTGGGTTAGCCCAGACAAATTAGGTTCATTTTGGTTCAGTTTCCAACGGGTTGCATTTGTCGAAATATTTGCTAAATGATTAATTAAAGTTTTTTTTTTAAAAAAAAGATTTGGCCCATCCTTCGACTCTAGTCAACTAATATAAAATAAGCTATGTTATACGGAGTATACAAAAATACGAGTATATGTAATTAACTTTGTTATTTTTCTTAATATTATTCTTTTATGTTACCATATTTTTAAATTTTGGGTTAGCGTTTTCCGTGATATCCTATCGACCCCTGATGATACCAAATGCTATGTATAAAAGGTTTAAAATAAAAAGAAAATATAATCAAGCATTTATTACATAAAAAAACGCTTATATCGTTGTGGATTACCAAATTATTTCTATTAAGGAGTATAAGAAATGAAGTTAATAACTTAATACTTATAATTAAGTAATTCACCCTTAGTAATACTGTATACACATACTCCATCGGTAACAAAATAAATACAATAATTGTACTTTATTTTGACACTGTTTACCGTTTTTACTTTAACCGTGATTTGTCACTTATACATAAAAAATATAATTATTTAAAATCTTATTGAATTCGTTTCAACTTGTAATTTTTCTTATGATAATATTTATAATTTATCTCATCATAAGAGTAAAATATAATTATTGATTTTTTTTTTTAATGGAGGGAGTATATATTACGATGTACAATACTTTTTTATTAATAAAGCGGAAGACCAATGAAAGGCTCAGATATTGATTTTGATTTTGAAGCAAAAGATTCTTTGGCCTACACAGACATATGGACACGATTGGAGTGGAATGTTGGAGTGGAATGTTGGTCCAATGGGGAACACGAACATCACATTCATAATGAGGAAACAATATCTAATTTGTTTTTAACAAATACATACCAAGTAAAATTATGAATATTATATGTGATGGATAAAATATTCAAGCATACAACTATTTTAAAATGGCTCAAGCATAATTTTTTAAAACTTTTCTATAGTGTGTGAGAGGTAAGATCAAACTAATTTTTTTAAAAATTCACAATGTCACCACAACTGTTTATTGATAGTAAATTCACCCGTGTTTATCTTAATCTTAAATCAGTGTTCTCAATATCACCATAACATTTTTTGATAGTAAAATTCACCCTTGTTTTGTTTACTACAAAGTACATTGACGAATTAAAGAAAAAATGATTTAAACTCATAAGTTAGGTGAAATCAACCTATTAATTACCAATTGATGCTATGATAAAACCCTTGCATGCAGTCAAATTGTCAATCTCTCCTCCGGTGTAAGACCCTGTTCTTTTGGACTTAATTTTATGATATTTTAATTTAATCAACTAACTTCGATTCAATTCAACCAATTTCACTTTGATCAACAATTCAACTCAACGAAATTTATCATAGTCGTCGTCAACTCTGCTATCTATATTAATTATTAATGATACATAGCCCCTTCTTCGTTTCTCTAGTTGGATGCTAAGTAATCTTGGGTGTTGAAATTTAGTCCACCTATGATATTTTAAAATTAGTTGGCTAACTTATTTTTTTATAATTTTTTTTAAACACTTGTATATTGGTGTCATGGTGTTGTTGTGAGCGGATTAAATGACTTTTAATGCCACTGCTTATTATTATTATTATTATTATATTATTTAATTTATATTCATGTATGTATTATGCTTGGTTCACATTGTACAAGCAATTGAGGATCAAATAGAATGTCTACTAAATCATTGAACCGTTGAAGACCCTTTGGTCCCTTCACCCTTTTTGGAGAAATCAATAAAGCATTGACAACAAACCAAGTGTACTGTAATACTGTTTGTTGAAATCATAAAATGGTGATTTCTGTGATCTACTAGCACCATTAGCAGTACCTTTGTGACATCAAGAAGAGACATTCAAATGACATTTTTGTAATCTTAAATCACCCCCAACCAAGAACAATTAATGTTTAGTTGTTTACTGTTGTTATAAGGGCATAATGACATTAATGTCACCTATAGAGAAAATCGTGGTTGTAGATCGATAACAGTAAAAATAATATAGTAGTACTCTATATGAATTACGCCGACTTAAAGTATTTTAAAAATAAATGTTTGTGGATTATGCCGTAATGAATCAGCTAAAGACTCTCATTCCATTGTAGAGATGAATAAAAAGAATTATTAGACTTAAATGTGAGACAGATAAATTGACGACTATCAAAATCTTTCCCCCAAACAACGACAATCTGTTTCACCCTCCCTATAATTTAACAATTATTCAATGGCAATAAACAACGATGACCTTCAATCAACTACTACATACATTTGAAACATAAGCTCAAAGTCGCCAACAAGAATTCGATGTCTCGGAAATCACCTAATTCATTTTCTCTTTTTAGGGTTTGTAGTGGAGAAGATGATGACATGAGAAACCAAAAATTATGTAGATTAAAGTTGCATTAGTGTTAATATATAGCGATTACCAACCTAGATAAACTCTGTGTTATTCTTTAAAAAGCGCTATGAATCTTCTAGAGTCATATTTTATCATCGATAGTGAATATGACTATAGTCTTGTCAATAGTCGACGTATGTTAATTTTAACAATGAACATTTTACGAAAGACACCACTATCTAGTATCTATGAATTGACATATTTCAATACTACTACTACTCACTCAGTTTCCTTTTGTTCTTTTCTAGGATCAAAGTAGGATAGAACGAAAACTTCAATCCAATTCAAATCGAGTGCTTTGTTACTTGGTAAATTAATTTAATTCATCAATCTTGCAACCTCAGCAAGACGCTAAAACAGCAACACATAATTAAATATATATATATTAATAAATACATTGCATTATATGCTATGCTACAACCTCCAAAAGTTACAAGCATAAATGATGAACACATATAAATAGATTTCTTGTTTCTTTTCATAAATACACAAACACCCCCTAAGAAAACAGCATGATTGTAGAATCCATCATGCATCCAAGGCTACTAGAAGGCAATCTTATCTCTTGATACACTTTTTAAATATAACTAAAAATCAACCAAAAAAAAAAGTGCAAAACAACATGTTTGATTACTTGAGTTGACTGACAGAAGGTACAAATCTTAACCAAATCTATTCTTTGGAAAGTCATCTCATAATAATTACTACACTTAAAACAAAGCAATATTGATAGCCCACTCAATGAACAACAAAAGTCACAGCCAAAATATAAGATACATATATCTTTAAAACCTCACAAAAGCAAATATTGTTTTTTTAATAAAGAAAACATTCTTTGTTTTAGTCCTATACCACAAAAGCTAACAAGCATTCTTAGGACGTTAGATTCAGTAATTAACTGTGAAAATATCAGATTTAAACATTAATACATAATTAATGAATATGAACATTAATATCGTTAGTTATAATTCGTCTATTTTAATAATTTTTTATTTTGAACAAAGAAAGTAAGCACTCCATTCGATACTTAAATACAACAGTTGTTGTAATATTGAATATACACTATCCACTTTGTATTTTCACTGCAATTTACTTTTATAACACAGATAAAAATATAGTCATTGACTCATGTGATATCTTGTTTGATTCGTCTCGACGAATATTTTTCAAAGATAAATTTATATTTTTTCTTATGTACTCCATAACTTAAGATATAAGTATATAGATAGTGACTCGTCAAGTATGAAAAGCAAATATAACAACTATATTAAGATCGGAGAGAGTAATTATTTGCCCACGGTTTCTCTTGGTTGGGCAACAGCTGTAATGTGGTTCTTTTACAAAAGGAAGGTTACAGTGTTGGAATCTAGACTCAAAAAGTTGGAAATATAGGATATAGCTTTTGGCTGAAAGCTCATTTTGTCCCATTGTTGCATGAGCACTAGATCCAACCCCCATTATTACTCTTATGAAATCTCATTAAAACCTTTTTAAACATTAAGAGTACCATCCTTTGAAATCAATTGAATGATTCACTTAAATAACTAAATTACTAATACTTATAGCCATATATAGTACAAAGTGCGCCAATTTATCTTCTTTAATTTTAAAACCAAAAAAAAATTGGTTTATGGAGTACTCAGCTAGTTATTTTCATGACATTTTTCAATAAACGAACACAACTCGACGTTCCATAGATGAAGAGAAGAGATAAAAAAGAACAAACAACTATGAATGAGCGCACAAAATTGCACATCTGGTTTAAAATTTGAACATAAAATGTGAAGGGATAACAAAAGTATTGACTAATTGTCGCTACATTCTTTAACAAATTCAAACATTGTACAACGTGTTGCTATATGTACAAATCTTAAAATTAGATATGTAAGTTTGATCAACACAGTGACGCATGTAATATACGTGTAATATTTCGTACGTTTATAGTGTAACTGTGAAGTAAATAGTGACGTGTTTACGATTATTCCCTTACAATTTGTGTGGGGATTGGGGAGGGGGGTAAGCACTTAAAGGACAATTAAAGAGATGGGAATCCTACGAGGTTAAATCATGAACATCAAACAAGTGTTCGAATCAAGGCAATTACAGACATAGACAATTAGTTGTTTCTACCCTTGTATGACAGATTAAAGATCTTCTACAAGCAACATGTTCATGAATTATTCCCTAAAGTTTACCAGAGATCCACGAAACGCACTTCAATTCAGATATTCCATGATAAGCAATAATGGAATTATTGAATTGCTGGAATAATTAGTCAAGAAATGGATGATTAACAGACAAGCTCAAACAGGCAAACAGGGAAAAACAAGTATCACATCTCATCAGTCATCACCAAAACATACAGCAGAGTCAAATGAGTAACAAAGATGTGGAAATGAAAGATCTGGCTAAAAATAGTAAAGACATGATAAAAGTATAATACTTCTTATATGTGGTGGCTGTGTCATTTACGCTATCGTTTAGGTCACGCTCCAACCAAGTTTTAGAGTCGACTAATACAGATTCGAGCAGGGTCCCTAACCAAAATAAAGTTAGGTGTGAACTTAAGTAACTAACCTGCTTTCCAAGTAATATCATGCACAATAATGCATTTTTACTTTTTACCATTACTCTAGGCTCAATGAAAAAGTACGTTAAACTAGCATAATCAATTTTTTTTTTTAAAAAAAAGGTGGACACACAAGCACACCAGGACAAAAAAAACTAACATGCTTTATTTAAAAAATCATTAAACTTCAAATTCACTCTTAAAAAAAAATGACTGCTAAAAATGTCACTGATGAGTGAAGAGGACAGGAAACAAACAATATAATGATCATATTAAGATAATGAAATAGTGAACAATTAGAAATGTTAGTGAAGTTTACCTCAAGGATGACATCTTATTAGATAACCAAATCATTCCAGGGATGCCCAGTGCTGGATTTTTTCATTTTTAAACCCCATCAGCCATGGACCAGCTCATAAGCACAATCAACCCTAATTTTCCGTACTCCTTTGTTACGTTTTACTTGAAATAAATTAAATATTTTACCTCTCAGAGACAAACAAATAATTGTTTTACGGTCGATCGACTAGCCGTAAGGCAACATCGAAGCCGAAACAAGCTCAGAACATCACAGCTTGCAGATTGACCAACTATAAAAAATATGCAACTATACAAGAAATTAAACAAATTCTCAGCTGTCTTACCAACTCAACTAGATGCCCCTGACCACTAAAATTTAGCTAATTACGTTTAACAAACATCAGAGAAAAGGGGGTCCCACTGGAAAGATTTAACGACAAAAAGATAGTATAGGAACACTAATTCAAAAGTATAATTGGAATGAAAATTTCATGAAAAGATCTATGAAAAAAGGAAAAAAAAAAAAGAAAAAAAAGAGGAAACACATTAATGTTTTCATTGACCTTAATATGACGAATTCTTTGTTTTCCTCACAAAGCTGGTGCATAAAATTATAGATGCTGATGGGTACTTCATAGTGGCAGTGGTCCAAAGTTGTTATAGAGAGCACAACCTTGTGAACATCACGTGACAACAAAGCCAAAATAATTATGAAAATAGGACAATGAAACCCTAATTAACTTTTTTTTATATACGAAGTATAAATAATACGAATATACAATAGTTATCTAGCACACGTCAAAGAATTATAGCTCGATGGTAGAGCTCCCACACTCTAGACCGTGAGCTAGCTTTGAGTTGGTGCATTGGTGGTTGAATTGTTTCCTACTTAACTCATTGACATAGCTAGGTATCGCCAAAACAATACACATCAAATATCACATGTCATAATAATAAAAGCCTTGAAAAAGACTTTTTTTAATTTAAAATAAAGAGAATAATGCTATTATTTCATTGTATATGATGTGGCTACTTCTTATACAAATATTTCTTCTCTTTAATCCCTCTAAAGGCATCAGAATAAGGTTTGTCCATATGTCACATCATCTTCCTACAACCTGTGTCAACAAATGATTCAAACCTCTAAAGGTTTATACGGCTTCATTTTTTACTTTCATTCATCAACCCCTTATTATTATGAATGTCCTTAGTAATTACATATATGGTTTCATTTTACTCTAAAGGCATCTTATTATTATGAAGTGGAATCTCACATAACTTCCACTTCATTGTATAAACCACTTACTAATTACATATCTTTCTCAATTTTCAAACCCCATCTAACTACACTAACAATAAGGGGTTTGTTTTTAAACCTAAAAAACAAAACCTCTTACAACCTCTTATTATTATGAATGTCCTTAGCTTAGTCAAAGGACAAGGCTGCCCCAATATAGTAAAATGTGAATTGCATCTATAATTCTGATTGAGCATCATTCCTAGAAATTTTGTTAAAATATTTGGTTGACGATGATGAGATGTATTATTGAAGGAATTTCTAATCACCAAGAGGAGCTCCGTAGACTTTACCCTATTTTCTTCTAAAGATTAAAACTTTTATATTAGGCTACAATGTGTAAACCAAACAACTGTCGTCTCTCCATCCGAAAGTTCAGTTCCCATTTAACTTGTTCGCCAATCGACCACGTGTCAAAATAAAATCTAGTTGCCCATAGAAAAGTGTGCCACACATCCCACACTCAGACAACACCCTTCTGGGAGCTCTTTAGTAGGGGCCAATTCCGTCGATCACTCTCCGATCGATCAAGATGTTCAGCATCAGTACATCACACACAGTGTGTTACTGCCATTTGCAATCAGACAGGTTTTTCCACTTTTGTAGACTCAGAGAACCCAATTTTTTTTCTCCTCATATGGAAAAAAGGTAAGGCTAACGGTTAGGCAAACTAGAAATGGCATTCCACTGTTTTCTTTCATGCATCATTCACTAACTTGGTGCAAGTAGTTTTCACTCTGACCTATATCTATCAAGGCTACCACTCAACAGACCAAAATGGCAGATTGAGGAAGTGGCCGTCTATCCTTACTTACCCTAAAAAGAATATCCAACTATGAATATAAATTATCCACGGAAAGTTAGTGTCTCAAACATGCAAGCAAACTAAGGGAAACCGCGCTTGGTTTAATATGTAAAAAGCCAAAAAAAAGTAGATTTCAAGGTACATCGGTATGAAGAGTGGAAGATTGAGATTATGGAAGAGCTCAAAGAAATAAATAAAAAGACCGAAAATAACTTGGTTAAGAGTGAAGTAAGATTCCAATGAATGCAAGATAATGAAGTTCTCTATCATAGAGGGGATGAATAAGGCAGGTCTTTGTCAATCACTACACGAAATAATCAATTTTATTGATTAAAATGATCTTTGTTAACGCTATTTTGTTAAAATGATAACGCTATTTTCTCCCCGTGTCAAGACCTTGTTCATTAAAATATAATTATCTTTAAATAACAAATATGCTTTGGAGTTTTTGTTTGCTAAATGACAAGCTATAAATCTTCTCACCCATTCAAAGATTTTAAGACAAACTAACAGTATGTGGGAAGAATAAATTACCCCCATGCTCAAATTGAAATAATATATATAATATAAAAAAAATAAGGAGAACAGAACAAATTGATAGAGCAAGGACCATGCAAAGACTTTTTATTTATTTTCCTCCCTTTGGAGAGGACCAGGGCAAAAAAGACTTGATGGCTTTGAGTAGGTGGGGGATAATCCACTTGAAAGGTATAGTTCCCAAAATGTTGAAATTGTTTTAAAAACAAAATTAAATGAAGTTCTCACCTCAAGAAAAGAATCTAGAGAAATTGTCTCTTAAAGAAGAGGGGTGGGGGCTGTGTTGTCACTCCTTCACAGCCTGCCAGCCATCATCCATTCCTCATATTCTCATTTTCTACTTTCTGAGCATGACTATTGCACCATATATAGAGGCATTAGAGAGCTCATTAAGTGTTAATCACACGATAAACACAACACAACACGATTATTCAAAAGGTTTACACAACTTTAATCATATGCGCTTTTACTTGTGTCTGGATCAATTGAAATACATAGAATACACAGAATAAATAAATAGTACAAATAAAAAAAAAATATGAAAATTTTCTATGTTTCATATTTAAAATGGGTTCAAACGGATCAATGGTTAAAAAACGTTTTCGAAAACAATGAATTTTGGACAACGTGAAAAATGACTTAACCATAAATCACTGCTATAGATTTCGAAAGGTTTGAATTTGTAAATAGTCGAATGACTTTGTGTTCATCTAGCAAGCAAGTAAATATCTAAGCTACTATTGAATTTCCATTCATCTACAATGTCATCACTGCTGATGACAACCTAACACCATTACAAAGGTACCTTTAAGGTTTAATTTCATAAAACTTCCAAAATTTGTTACGAGGGCTTCAGAAGAATTTGTCAACCTCAAAGTATAGGACGGTGCAATATTCTCCGCCTCACTAATAGATATTTTAATATGGGTTAATAGATTTTTTTAATCTCTTAGTTTAGAAAAGCTCAAGCTAACTTCTGAATATCTAAAATAAGTTCCAATAAATTAAAGCTGTTGTTTTCTAACAGAATACATGCACATGCATACAGTTATGTAGGAAAATGTATATACGATTAAACCAACCAAAAACTAGACTTAGGACACCGAAATTCCTACATTCTAAAATTAAAATTTGATACACACATGAAAACACACACACACACGAGAAAATGATTTTTTATAGAAAAAAAAAAGGTTACAGACTCACAGCCAATCTAAGATGAAATACCTTTGCAAAAACCAGCCCACTCCAAGAATAGGATGATGACCTATAAATAATTATTAATAATAGCATAACATAACAGCAAACAAACGTCAATCTCCTAGTGAAGCTACCACACTTAGTATGTAACATTACGTGACCACATTTGACTTAAGCCCGCTCAAGTCACTCCCTTTAAATTCTCTTCCTTACTGCATCTCTTCCACACTTCCTCTCTCTCTCTCTCTCTCTCCCTCTCCTTTTTGCTACACAAAGAAAACAAAGATTTCCCATATTTTCAGCTTCTTAGCCTCTGCGAAGCTTGCAACTTGATCGACATAAACAAAAAAGGAAAAAAAAACGATAAACGAGGAAGAAAATGATCTCGTGTAAGCTCCTCAAACAAAGTGCAGAATTGCTGCCAAAAGTTTCTTACTTCTCTATTAAACTTGGCTGGCCACAACATAAACCGTTGCTTCTTACCTTCCCCATGCCAGCCCAGATTTCACAAACTTCAGCTCGCTTGATCTAGTATCATCACTCAAGAACTTAATCAGAAATGGCCATTATGATTCGAAATACCAGCCATGTGGCAAATGATTTTGGGAACAGATATCATTTCCTTCCTATGGCAGTTTTGTCCCCTAAAACAGTCTCTGACATCTCTACAACAATCAAACATGTTTTTAACTTGGGCCATAACCCAGGGCTCACAGTTACTCCAAGGGGCCACGGTCACTCACTTCAAGGCCAATCTCAAAGTCGTGGTGGCATAGTCGTCAGCATGGAATCACTAGAGGAACCAAAATGTATGTTCCACGCAGGGGAGAACCTATGTTGATGTTTCCGCAGGTGAACTGTGGATAAACATTCTGCATGAGACCCTGAAAAAGGGATTAACACCTAAATCTTGGACCGACTATCTTTATTGACAGTCGGGGGAACGCTATCCAATGCTGGTATTAGTGGGCAAGCATTCAAGCATGGACCTCAAATACATAATGTATATCAGCTGGAAGTTGTCACAGGTAATTGCTCYAGTAGTAACTATAATATTATACAGCTATATTATTCARCCATCATACTATTTAGTATGAGCTCCATTARAAAAGCTCGCATCAAACACGATAAAATAAAAATCTTTATCTTGCTTTCTCATGCGTGCAGGAAAAGGAGACATAGTGAACTGTTCAAAAAATCAGAATGCTGACCTCTTTCATGGTGTTCTTGGAGGATTAGGACAGTTTGGGATCATCACAAGAGCCAGGATATCTCTAGAACCAGCTCCCAAAATGGTAAGCATCCATATATAATCTGACATTGACTACTGATTCGCTAAGGTACCTCCGTACCTGTATTCATCAGAAAACTTTTTTTGTACTCCAACAGGTGCAATGGATTAGAGTGCTTTACTCAGATTTCAATTTATTCACCAAGGATCAAGAACAGCTTATATCATCAAAAAATTCATTTGATTATATTGAAGGATTCGTCATAATTAACAGGACAGGTCTTGTTAATAACTGGAGATCTACCTTCAGTCCAAAAGAACCCCTGCAGGCTAGTCAATTTAGCTCAGAAGGAAAAATTCTCTACTGCCTCGAAATGGCRAAGTACTACAATCCTGGGGATGTGAACATTGCCAACCAGGTTAGAATCTTCAACAGCCAAAAGTTATTCCATATCATAATACTCGAGCAAATAAACTGAATCTCCTTTGTCTTTCCAAATGCAGAAAACAGAACATATGTTATCCAAATTAAACTATATCCCTCACACACTTTTCCAGTCACAAGTCTCATATCTGGATTTCCTGAACAGAGTTCATCTATCTGAAATTAAGCTCCGAGAGAAAGGATTATGGGATGTGCCTCATCCCTGGATAAATCTTCTTATTCCCAAGAGTAAAATATACAGTTTTGCTAAAGAGGTATTTGGTCACATCCTCACAGACACAAGCAATGGTCCAATCCTCATATATCCAGTCAACCAGTCAAGGTACATACTTAAAACTTTCCTAATATGTGATTTTCTAATAGTCCAATTTACGCAGATGAACTAAAGCGGAATATTCGTCTTCTTTTTTTTTTCCCCACTAAAGATTAGCTACTAAACTAGATACTGTACTATGTTAAACAGATGGAATGACAAGACATCCTTGGTGACACCAGCAGAAGATGTGTTCTACCTCATTGCATTTCTGACATCTGCAATGCCATCTCAATCTGGATCAGAAGGGCTTGAAAACATCTTAAGCAAAAACAAAAGAATCTAGAATTCTGTGAGATGGCTAAACTTGGGGCGAAGCAGTTATCTGCCACATTACGACACTCAGGACGGATGGCGAGCTCACTTTGGACACAAATGGGATATTTTTGCAAGAAGGAAATTAAGCTACGACCCTCTGTCAATTCCTAACACCAGGGCAGAGGATATTCCGAAAAGGAAGAGCTATTTCATGAAAGTGCCGTCAGCTCATGGACATTAATTCAAAAAGAACAACTTCACAGACAAAAAGGAGAGAGAGGTGCTTAAGCCAAACTTGTAAGTAATTCATCTATAGAACTGTTACAACTTTCAACACTCACATCATCAGTAGATTCACAAAAAGTACAGCTTTCAGTGATGTATACTCCTCAAAAATTTACCATAAAATAATAAATAAAAGGCATCAACATTGTGAGTTTGAAGATCGGTAAAAGGATTCTTCAGTTGCATACACCAATTAGAATGTAAAGTGAAAAAAGGCATCAAATAATAGAGAAAGATAGATTGGCTCAATGGTTGGTAAAGCAATGAAAGGGCTTCTTAAATTGACCACTAAAACACGCACGATAAGTTTGCTTTTTGGCAACCAGAGTCTAGTCAACAAGAAAGCATTCAAGTATTTAACCATAAAGAACTAGACACAGTGAATTGTCAAACGTACCTTTAACATGTTAAAATTTGTAAATATAAGAGTAGATTCCATGAAACAAATATTTACTCTAACACTCATATCTTCATTCCAGCCAAGACCTGGATGGCGTTGCTCACCCTGCGGCTCTTCATAGTCACGCGCATCGAGCAAAGAAGCTTCAAAGTCAGTTGAGTCACTTGCAATAGGAAGGAAACTACTCAAGTCATCTCTGGCACGAAACCTCCAGCCCGTACTACATCATCAGGATCTATAGTAGCCTCCATGTTTACATCCATTGACGGATCAAATTGTCCTGGTGCTTCTTTTTGTGCAACATCCTTCCCAGATTGAGGATTAGTTGTGTAGAATTCTATAGTGTTTTTGCTGAGTATGACTCTGCTTAGGAATAAACATCGCCTAGAGGCCTCTCAGATTCAGCTCCTTCTTTCCTTTGCCATTGTAGGTCGTATCTAAGACAGAAAATGATTTTTTTTAATTTAAATTCAAGGAAGAAAGTTGGAGTGCTCACATATTCATATTGAAATGATACAGATTTTTATATTAAAATATAATCCCCAAGCAACGACAGGAGTCAAGGACATATGTAAATGTGTGTGTTTTATCTGGTATCTCTTAGCAGTCCATCATGTGAGATATCCACCAGCAACAATTGCTGAGCAAATGAAACAAAAATAAACAAGGACCAGACAGTGGACAGGGAAGGATGGACAAAGTGTTGAATTCCCAAATGGACCTGGCCACACCCATGAGGAGAGAGAAAATGCTACAGTTGACAAAACCACAAGGGTTCCACATTAAAACTATAAGCAATAAAAAGAGTAGCCCATTAGCCTTTTAGATAAATAAGATAATACATTTTTTTTATTCAAAACCCAAAGACTGTGTATGAGCCATAGTGCCATACAAAACCTCCCCAATAAAGTTTCAAAACCCAATAATAGGTTTGATATACAAGTTAACAAAATAAAAAGTTTCTGAAACAAACACTTGTTATGGACTTCTGGTATATCATTTCTAAACCAATATAATGATAATTTCAAATGCACTCAAACAAACATAGGGTCTAATGGTATATGCCAAGGAGAATATGAAAGGTTGAAATTAAAGCGAGACTCTATGGAAAGGAAAGCCAATAAATTGATGTGGCAATAAGTTAACATCCTGTGCCTGTGCCTAAATAGGCCTTACTTGTCAAGGAGAGAACTTAAAATCAACTCCTAAAGCCGTAGAGCTGTACTACAAACAATTGAAAAATGATTTTGGGAAAAGGGTGACTCTGAAGAGAGGAAGAAGAACAGTTGAAAAGTATAATTACACAGACTATCTGCTAATGCTACTCAAGTTAGGGTGCCAATTAAAATTCCAACTTCCAACTTCCTCTAGATCCCAATGTTTTTCATTGACTATAATTAAACTGACTCATTACTCACAGACACAACTAATAATGTACCACACAGCAAAACAACTCAACCACCTACTGCATAAGTTAAAAACATATCGAGTTGAGATGCCACAGTTCAAGAGTCAAGACACAAGACAGCAATTTAACAATTCCAGAAACAATACAGATGCACAATATGCAGCGATAAACTACTAAAATCTTCTTAAGTTTAGTAGCAAAAAACAAATCTGGAGTGACAAAACTAGATCTTATCTACTGATTTAAAACTCATCACACGTCATGTGTATCTGACTTTCAATTTCATTACTACCTAACTAGCATCTACATGACAAGCAATGGAATGAATCACCTTGTCAAGTATATATATATATCAAAAAAAGAAGGAATCCCTTGGTTTACATACGATCTATCAAGGAAGCATAAATGAGATACAAGCACTAAGGAAATTTGGTGAATTTGAATTAGCAGAAGGCCAGAAGCTAGTACCAGTATTCGTAGCAGTCTTATCTGCCATGATGGACTTCAATATAACAAGCGAGCGTCACTGTATTCCAAGTCAGATGAACAGATTAATACATCTTGACAAAAAAATAAATGTCAATTACTGCCCAAAATTAATAGAGGAAGAAAATAAGTGAGCATCCACAATAGATATCAATTGTTAACCACATAAGACACAATCCATATCTAATTTCCAAGGTTTACCAATAACTTCCACCATTTTTAGACAAATCTGAAGTCATTTACTCCAAGTTTAAGACAATATCAAGACCATAAGATTAGACAACTTCATTGAAGTTTGCAGAGGTGAAGATAATTGATTTTACACAAGTATACATCAAGTATCATAAGCATATACTCAAGACTGAAAAATAAACAGCTCCAAACAGAAAGATCGGCACACAAAAATATTGGAAATCCTAACAAAATTAGGCCTTTAAAAAAAAAACCAACCTCTCGTCCAACAATAATAGAAAATCCACAAAACCAGGATACCTTCCACAGATATGTTCTTTTGATAAACTTTAATGACTGCTACAGATTTTCTCTGGTGTAGTTTGATTTCAGCTTGAAAAAAAATTATTACAAATATAAGTCAGTGTAATTTTGATAGGGGAGAGAAGGTTATATTATGYTCAAAGTACAGACTGACCAATGAGACAAAGAAATCTCACGAGCCAATTCAACCTTCTATATAATYAARTTCATTGTTGGAGACCAAAACTACTGAAATTGATATARTTATAGCCTATAAAATTCAAATTATTGTAACTTATTTGGAATGTAACTTAATTGACTTACATTACAAAATATTTAATCCATTTAAGAGTAAGTTGTAAAAACATTTTCGTGTCCACAAGATGCTTCAGAGTCGAATTAGAATGAAAATGCGGCAAATTTTACCAAGCACGAAGTGTTAGGGAAAAGCTCCCAAACTAACACTTAGTTTTCCCTTAATTCGAAATCTATGCAAATTCGACGACAAAAGCTTTATTCATCACACACTATCACAACTCGCAAGCATCAATTCAATACTTTGAAATAGGATAAACATAATAAAAGGAACGCTTCAATCATCACATAGCATCACAAGCATCAACTCAATACTTTGAAATTGGATAAACATAATAAAAGGAAAGCTTCAATCATCACATGCATAGCATCACAAGCATCAACTCAACGCTTTAAAAATGAATTAACATAAAGAAATGAAAACTTCAATCATCACACAGTACCACAAGCATCAAATCATCTCTTTAAAATTGAACAAACATGATAAAAAGGAACAATCACTATCTCAAATCACTGCACAAATCATGAAATTTCCAACGTCCGCCGCGAATTCAGCACAAAATCATCATCTAAACCTCATAAGTACTTTAATCACTAATGAGCGCAATTACACTCCAAATAATTCTCATCTTCAATACAAAATAACAAAAACTTCTACTTTTTAACAAAAATTCAAAAATTAATCATCATATACTTGTACTAAATTCAACTCAACATACTTCGGGATTATAAATTATAATCATAATATATTAAAAAACAAATGATCTTACTAAATGTTGTATTTTCCCGGTAATAATCAACATTATTACCGGGAAAATGCAACATTTAGTAATCACTAATGATCTTACAAACAAAGTTACAACGCGAACTAATAATCAACATTCCAACACAAAATATCATCAAAAAATTCCCCGAAAAACAACAAATATTCGAGCAAATTCAAAGAAACTTCGATTATTCTATGAATTAAAATGACGAAAAAGATGAGAGAGAGAGGAAATACCGAGAACCGCGAAGAGGTGTGATTAAACAATTGCAGCGGTTTATAAATCCTAAGAGTAGTTTGCAAAAAAATTCGTGTCGTTGTCAAATTGTTTGTTATTTTGTCAATAATATTCTTGTATTTGTCAACATTTGAAACCATTATGTGATTAAGGGTCTATTTGAAAAAAAGCAGTTGTAGATGTAGCTGTTACTGTAGAGGTAATTGTCGACTGTAAAGGTAGTTGTCAGCTGTCGTAGTTTAAAGTATGAGTGTTTGGTAAAGTAGCTGTTGAAAATTGTAATTTTTATTTAAAATATATTTAATCAAAAAATGTAATTATAAGGCCGGAATAATATGAATCGATATGTAACGCGACTATATATTATATTACGGAGTATATTTTATTGGGAAATTTCTAAACAATCCTGGAGATTGTTTTAATAAAACAATCCGGTGGCATTTTTATAGGGCACTCCGTAAATAAGTGCAACTTTTGAGGTCAAAGTATATGCTTTTTAAATAACCCTAAAGTTGCACTTAATTACGGAGTGCCATATAAAAATGTCATTTGATTGTTTTATTAAAACAATCTCCAGGATTGTTTAGAAATTCCCCTATTTTATTAGCCATATTCTAGTCAAATCAGTAGGAAGCATTATTCAATCATCACGGCCACTAGATTTAATTTAATATGTCAAATTAATGAAAAAAAATTATTATTCATAAACAAAATATTTCTATGTCAAATTAACAGAAATTATATTATGAGAAAATTGAAAAAAAATTGCTACTATTATTGAAATCATCAAGTTAATCTAAAAGTATCAAGCAAATAATCCATGACTTCTACTTGTTCGTATTATTCATATACATCATTATTTTAATAGCAAACAAACCATCATCATTCAATTGCATTTGTATAAGGAAAATATAAATCAGAAAATTCATAATTCATAAATAGTTAGCGAACAATCCATGAATTATTCACGATAAAAAAGCAAGCAAATTAAAAAAAAAATCATGCGAAAAAATTAGAGAAATTTAAGCAGTAAAAAAATATATTTTCAAGGGTGAAACGTTACTCTGGGTAACGTTTGCCAAAATTTACTCATACATCTACCTTTATCCACTACCTGAAAAGCTACCTATCCAAACACCATTACTTTTTAAATCTAGCTTCTTGATTTAGTAAATAATCTAAAAGTTATCTAATAATCTACATCCAAATGTACCCTAATTGTAAAAAAAAAAACCCTCACTCGATTGTTATTCAACCAAATAAAAACAAATAAAAAATAATTAAAAGCGACAAAAAGCTAAAGTAATGTGATGTATTTTGTTTCCACTTATTTTTTTAGTTACAACGACCTATTTTTATATGAAAAAATTTTGTATTTTGAACAAAAATTACAAAAATACTTTTAAAATATCAATTATATATGAAACATATCTTGTTTATAGTTATTGCTCGGGATAACGTCGATAAGCCGATGCTATCGTCTGAGCCAAAACACTAGTTGATTTTTAAAAAGTGAAATTTCATTGGTCAAATATATTTGAATAAGAAGATTACTTAGGAGTTAGGACCTTAGATTGGTTGGTAGTAGAGGTGCTAAAACGCGACACAAACCCGACCCATTATTATTGGATTTGGGTCAACTTTACAGCCCATTTAACTTAATGACACGACATGACACAACTCGATAAATAAACGGGTCAAGTTCGGATTGAACATCTCAACCCGTATAACACGTGTAGGGAAAATGCTATTTTTCTGATATATTTGGGCCCAAAGAATAAGAAGCCCAATTACATAATCTAAACAAAAAAAAATCACAATCCAAACACCTTTCTCTCTCCTCTCCTACTCGACGGACGGCGTCTCTGGTGTCTGATCTCTCCGGTGTTGCACTGCTGCTGCTATTGTTGCATTGCCACTGCTGTGTGGTTGCTCGACCTTAATATCATTCTTAGGGTTTCGCTTTTTTAAGGTATTCTTCTTCTCTCTCCTCTTCTTCCCCCAATTTATAATTTTGTTCCAATTTTTTTTAGTTTGAATTATTTTGCTGAAGTTTTGTGTGAATTTTGTTGGATTTATCATGAGTTTTGTTTCAATTTCTCTATTGTTTGGGAGGTTCTATATTGTTGTTTGTTGAGATTAAAGGCTCCTGTAATCCTGTTTGTTGGAATGTGCAGCTCTGTTTGCCTTAACGAAGGCTCTTAATCAGGGGTGCTCATGCCACCACGTTTCCTAATCTACTGCAATGCGAAGTATCTAATAACTACTAATTAGCTTAATGGGTTAAAGTTTTGAAAATGATTCATCGAAACCAAAATCGGATCAAAGTCACACACTCACACCAATATCTTTGGTGGATCTTATATGTCTAATTGCTTATGCACGAAGACATATGAGATATGATGAGTAATGAGTAAACGCAATTCATATTTTTGTTCATATAACATGTAATTCATTTATAAGCAAGCCGTCGTAACTCAATCAATTGTATGATTTCAGCTTTAGTGGATTTTGGCCATTTCGAGTTTCTAATCCTACGAATTCATTATTGTAGGTTATTTTTAAAACCTACTTCACTCTAAATTAAAGGTAACTACATTCTACATGAGTTACTCGTGTTAATCAAAACATTGTAACATATAAACAATTTCACTATTTTTCGTGGTTATTTACAATTACAAGGAACTAGAATGTGTCGGTGATTATGCACCAATTGGTTATAATTTATTTTCCCCCAACTAATTTATTACCATAACTTATATTTCATAATTTACAACTTCTCATATATTATCACGGGGTGCATGGAATAACTCTAGCTAGAAGCCAAAAATGCAGGTGCCGAAAAAAATTGACCGCTTAAAATGCTTAATCATAACAACAAAATGTCTAAATTAACAATGTAATATGGGTATTGATTAAAAACAATATTTTAGTGCTAGTACGGTAAAAAAAACCACATTAAATAAATCATGTAGACAATATATATCTGAAGGTATGCATATCATGGTATAATTTCTATTTGCCCAATTTAGTGGTACATATAACACCATTTCCTTTTTTTTGTTTTTTTTTTTACGGGGAAGAAGAATATCATTAAATAAAAGTCATAGATATGTAAACCACAAATTTAGAGAAAATACCTTTGCAATCAAAAACATAACTAATCTCTAAATAGAAAGTGTCACGACTCACGAGTAATAAATAAAATAAAATAAAATTGTTATGCTTTTTTGAAAGTTAAAATTTRATCMTAAGACCTTGAGTAGTAGGGGAGGGAGGACCAAAAAATTATTGAGGGGAAGAATCGAAACCGGGTTCTCTATCCGAGATGTCGTGCTCTTACTAACAAAGCTAGTCACATATTTAAGAGTCAGAGTTGATATCTTTAAGAGTCGGAGTTGATGTAATATGCGGGTGGTGATTTTGGCACTTCTCAAACCATGTATGCACTCCTCACCCTCTCACATGAATAGAGGTGACAAATACTATTCATGTGGGATGAGTGCCTAAGTGCTTTAGGTAGTGCCAAAATCATTTCCCAAAATATCCATATCAGTCAAAGTGTTGAAGGTGTTGGAGTTAAACTATTCCGAAGAATGATGCTTATGCCTTTACGGCTACAACTGAAACATCAAGGTTCATGAATTTTGGGGCCTTAAGGGCTTATTAAAGCTGTAAGCTTTATTATATGTACTTTTTCTTCTTTTGTTTCGTCTCGGAATTTGGCATGAGTTTTAAGTGGAGTAGTGATGTAAAAGAAAGACCTATGAAGGCTCTAGATAAAGAGAATATATTGTTCAAAATAAAAACTTTCAAAATAATATACTTGTAGTAAAGAACAGAGAGTTTTGTTAAACATTATGAATTTTCTCATTTATGCATTATGAACATTTTGAGCATCAAAGCTAAAAATAGTGGATTTTCACTACATACTCCCTCCCATATTACACTATTTTACCTTTAACTTGCTAATTAGGTCACATTTTTTTGTTTTCTTTTCTTTTTTTGGATACACTCATCCTCACCTCACAAACCACCCCTACCATACACCATCCCTTCACCAGACAGACCACCCCACCAAGCCACTGACCACCACCCA
Source organism: Bassia scoparia (assembly GCA_008642245.1). Taxonomy (NCBI): domain Eukaryota; kingdom Viridiplantae; phylum Streptophyta; class Magnoliopsida; order Caryophyllales; family Amaranthaceae; genus Bassia; species Bassia scoparia. The sequence continues at coordinate 6,492 of SNQN01006258.1, read as the reverse complement.
CACCTAAGCCACCCCCACTGCGCACCAAGACTCGCAATGAGGACTTCTCAACCATGTAGCACTCCTCACCCTCCACATGAATAGAGGTGACAAATACTATTCATGTAGGGATGAGTTGCCTAAGTCTTAGGTAGTGCCAAATCATTTCCAAAATATCCATATCAGTCAAAGTGTTTTGAAGGTGTTGGAGTTTAAACTATTCGAGAATGATGCTTATGCCTTTACGGCTACAACTGAAACATCAAGGTTCATGAATTTGGGCCTTAGGGCTTATTAAAGCTGTAAGCTTATTATATGTAATTTTCTTCTTTCTTTTGTTTCGTCTCGAATTTGGCATGAGTTTTAAGTGGATAAGAGTAGTAATGTAAAAGAAGACCATTGAAGCTCTAGATAAAGAGAATATTGTTCAAAATAAAAACTTTCAAATAATATACTTGTAGTAAAAAAGAGAAAGCCCCAACACGGAAAGATGATTTTGTATTTGATTTTACAAGTTCTATGATCCTAGTGAGCCAGGTTACATCACACAACACATTCCAGATAATTTTGCACCATAACCTCAAGCTTTCCCTTAGAATAGTGCGAGGTCGACGACATGATCCGTGCTTACACTAACTCCAGATCCTACGAACATCCCGAACAACACACACACATAGACTTCCAACTATTATTACCTTTAACGTATATTGCCGATCTGCTAATAAACGGAGTCTACATTTTACTGCTGTGTCTCTTTTTTATCTTTTTTTGGATACACTCATTCCTCACCTTCACAAACCACCTACCCGTAGACATCCGCCTCTCTTTTGTCACCCCAGGCCGTGTTAAGTAACACATACACACACCCACGTGCGCGTCACTTTTTTTCACCAGACAGCCCAGGCGACACACACACACAAATACACAATACACACACTACCACCAAGCGCCTCACCCACAGCCCTAAGGCCCCTACCTCTCTCTTCGTATCCAGTACTACTCCTCAATCTCTCCGTAAGCATGCTCTCTCTAACTCTGAACACTGTGCGTGCGGAGTACTCTACGCCGCCTTATATGCTCAATCCCCTCTCCTGCGCAACTACATCCATCACTCCAATAGTATGCATCCATTCCGAAACCAATCCACCTTACGACTTCGCAAACATCCCCACCACCCCGATCCCCACGTTCCTGCACACTCCGTATGCGACGATCTCTCCTCATCTCATCAATGTGCTCTGCTAGTGCCACCACAACCTTCACTTCGACTACCTCAAAGTCTGCGCTAACCACTCAAACCTGAATCCTCACACGAAAACCCAATCATCGACCATCACCCTCCACCTTCGAGACGACTAGGAAATTCTACCACCTCGACTATATAAACATCACAACCAATCACCGCTACCACTATCCCACTTCTCGCAGCGGGAGCGGAGAAAGATACCCGCTTATCTCCACATTGGACCACTTTCACACACACAGCGCGATCCGCTCTTTAACCTTGACACGTTTATCTAGCACTTTCTATGGAAACCCCACCTTTTGGTACAAAAATTTAGGCGTGTGGTAATATCTATCTATGGTGGGCACAACACTTCGACGAGTGCATTACCGCAAGAACAATTCGAAGATATGGGTCAGTCATACTCATGCCCAAAGGTGGTGCGAGATGGTGGGCTTCTAGGGATGGCACGCTGCGAGGGATGTCGCTGCTAGCTGCACAGCACGACTGCCCAAGCGATGGTGCGTAAGTTCGAAGGGTGGTGGTCATATACACCACAGCCGATGGTGTCACATGGCAATCGCGCATTCAGGTGGGGCATCTCATCATAGCTCCCCTACGCGATATCTACCGTACACTATATATTGGTCATGTTGTCTGAGGTTTCTAACCCTATCCTGCTGGCAAGCTCTGCAGGAAAGGATGGATACAAAGTTCCATTTTCTTAAAACAAAAATAAAAGAAAAAACGATGAACCAACCCAAAAAAGTCTGCGTCCTACGCCATAGAGTATCGTCATACATACCTTGTGGCTGACTAGCAAACCTCTTCACATCCTTCTATCTCCACCACGACCAGGCGAACACAGATGAAGCTTTAATAAATCACCCTTATAAATCAAACTAGTGGCAATGCCGCCACTACAGGAACTAAACCTACACTTATCTCGGATATTAGGAGGTTTTAACAATCGGTTCACGCCTCAATCAGAAAGCTCCCGTTTACTCTGACATTATCTCATTTTTATAACATCACCATCTAACATAGTCGGTAGGAGCATAACACCATAAATCTGGCGGTACTCAAGTGACGGTATGGACCTGACCCTCTCGTCTTCACATTAAAAGTGTTACGCAGTACGACTTCTCACTACTCCTCCTCGTGATCAGAGGCGCGGGAAAAGTTCAACTCCTTATCCTTAAGTGCGCATAACGTGGATCACAATTTATTTAATAATACGGGGCGAAAACCTACCCTAAACTGCATTTTCAATCGGATATTGCCATCGCGTGCATCTGACACTGCTTTTCGTACCACAATTTCCCATGCTGACTTCCTACACACTGTGATCCAACCATCCATTATAGTGTCCTTTACAGCGAGCGCTCACTCCAACCTCTGTTTAGCCGAGCCGTTAAAGGTCTGATCCCGCAACTCAGAAATTAACGAAACGGGATAACTACCAAACGAGCTAATTCGCAAATCTTACCTTAAGAAATAGAATACCGTCAATGGGTGTGTACGGCACACAACAAAATGTAGATTTACTCTTCTCAGCTGGCCTCTCTATTTTCTCCCTCTTTCTCCTTCCTCTCCTTAGGGTTTAAGTTCTAGTTGCCGTTACGCGGAAATATTCTATATCCCCTAACCTTTTTCTTTATTTATTTAATTTTTCTACTTCTTTTTTTGTTGTTTCTCTTTTGTTTAAGTCTCTCCAATTGTTGAGGAGTATTTTCCATTTTTCTGTGTTTTTCCCAAATTG
>SNQN01006257.1:0-39711 GCA_008642245.1 Bassia scoparia | reverse complement strand
CCACTTCGCGTCATCTTGCTCCGAAAACTTCCAAATAGCTACAAAACTACATGAAAAGTTACAAAACACAAACGAAGCGTAATAGAGCACAAAATGGATAATTAATGCAGTTAAAGCCTAAAATGCAACTAAATATGCAACTAAAATATGCCTTAAAACTCTATATGAATGTGACTCATCAAATACATAAGTTTTGTGGTTCATGAGCAGTATGTAGGATATGGATTTTGGGGAATATGTCCATGTGCGGCCATTTGGGAACTGCGAATCATGTTAGGCACATCTCCACTACCATATCTACCAAACCCTTCTCCTGAATTCGTTCCTATGGGTGGATTGGCGCCATTGTCTAAGTCAAAGGGTTTGGGTTTGGAGGCAAAGGAAAAGAAAAAGGCATGGGATCATTGTGGTTATAGCCTAACTCATAACCTGACTTTGAACCAACTTCCCTCCTCTTACTCCTACCCCTTCATAGGCACCACGGGAAGGGATACTCCTTGATACTGTTTGAAGGGGTCGGAGGAACATAAGATCCCAGCAAGTTGTTTATTCTAGGATAACCTATGGGAGGTAACTCTCGTAGGTTTTCAACAAAGATTCTTGAACCATGGGCAGTTAACACACRCATTAACCTCTCATTGAGTCTATTTTGTTTCTCCACCAACGGCTCCAACCTGGTAACCATCTCATTCGCTACACTCTTATACAAAGCCACATTTGTAGAATTTAACATTTCAATGATATCTTGTATAATCATATCCACATGTCTAGTAATTGCCTCTTAGAAATGAGAACCAGAGTTTTGCAACTCAGCGATTATCACTCTAGCAATTTTATGTATCATACCACGATGGATGTTATTGAACTATTCCTTATGATTTTCTTTCAAATCTTCTAGCAAACTTTTAACTATATCCACATATTTTGTGTATATTGAATTGAGTAAGTTTCTAGCAGGAAAATTATCTTCCCTCCTATRTATCTATCTATAAAAATATATTAAAAAGAGTGTCATACAACGTGGTTACGCCACGTGGACTCCTTCTAATGTGACAAGTGTCAATGTATTTAATTATTTCAACTTAAAATAAAAATACTTAGTATTATGCAATTACATGGACTTGAACCTATGACCTTTGAAATAAAAGGTTTGGTTTTAACCACTAATCAACAACAATTGCAATAGTTATCATATCATATAAATTATAATTAAGTCTCATAATCATATTTGACTAATTTAAAGGTGATGCATTATTATTCTCTAATTTTTTAGTTACAACTACGAGTATTATTTTCATGCTAAAAACTTTACTTARAGAGTACAAAAAATCACAAATCAATCAAATATATACTTCGTATATATAACACATCATTCTTTATATTTGTTGGCCCGAGCGATAACCTGAGGCATRGTCCGGGCTAAAAACACTAGTTTAGAAGCAAACCATATTGTGTTTGTGTTTGAAACTCGATTTGCTCAGGAGGCCAAAGACCTTCATCATATTGTAGTCAAAGAACAGTATCCACATCAACAAGAACCTCTAGTGATTCTCAAGATTTTGGTCAGATGAGTTATCATCCTCTTGATTTACACCTTTTTGAGTGGATTGCCTAGGGGTCATGGCGGAGAAGTAATTAATGAAGCACAAACTTCTCTCCCAATGTGGTCGCCAAAAAACCTATTGAGGTGATTTGCACTTCATCAACAATTCAACCGTCCAATATTGTTTTTGGTTTGGTAGGGGTTGCCCCTCTGGTTATTGTTTATAGTAAATAACCTCGCTAACATAAAAATTGCTCATAGGGACGTAGATAAAGGCTAAAAGAAATTAAAGTAGTATATTTGAAAATTATGCGAGTGTGGATGAAATGAGACTTAGGACAGACAAGATTGATAAAAAGATTAAAGCTTCCATTAAAATAGTAACAATAAAGTAAGACTACAATTGTATTACAAAGAAGGATGATTACCTTCATGTTCACAAATCGGAAATGAAAGTACCTATTAGTGATACATGATAATACACTATGCTAATGATGCTAATCTATTCTAACTATATTTGGCTGCTAAGCCAAGTGCGACTAAGGAAAACATTAAATGCAAGAAATATAAGTTTATATTTGATGTGTTGTTGTTTGTTTTTTTGCTTGGCTTCTGATCTCTATTTTGGGAGCTGAGTGAATGAGAAACGTGGGATGAAAGTTGGCAATGCTTCTTATGGTAAGGCAGTTTCTGGCGTCCTTTAAATTGATTTCTCTCCTTCCCTCCAGCACTCCATTTGATCAAGTGTTGAAGAGACGTGGATAGGCTCCCTTGGGCTGATTGATATATGGGTCATCGCATCATTTCCTTCTGGTGCTTAGGTTATATCGCTAGTCGAACATGATAAGAAATAACATCGAAAGTCATTAGATCAGCAAAGAGTCAACTAAGTTTTTTAATTAAGCGCACCTTTAAATTTTGCTAATGATCAGAGTACAAATTATAATTTTTTTCGAAATTTATCTCATTACATGCCTGATATTTATTGAAAATTGGGGAAACTTCAATGTTTGAATGCTTACTCCGTATTTGATATTCATTTCAATATTTAAAATAATTATAAATATTATATTTTATAAATGAAACTTCTGAACAAACTCGTGCAATATATATGACCGGGCCATAAATAATTAACAATCTAAATATCATACAATAATTCCATTGTAAAGACCCTTTTTTTGTTTAAATAATTTGAAACTTACTGTTTAAGTACCATTTGACAGCAACAATCAAAGTGAGAAAATTTAATATATTTTTTTAGAGAAGAAAATTAAAATAATTAAATCGAGATAAAGATTTTGAAAAAAATAACACATAAACTAATAATTAACACTCAAAAGAGGAAGCTGTAAGACTCAATCATGTGTAAAACTATTATTCAACATTAGTTGGTCCTCAACAATTTCTTCTTTTTCCTCTTTTTCCTATAAATAATAATTTCAAATACTAGTTGATCCGATCTTGATTACATTAATCTCAAATCTTTTTACTATCAACACGTTATTAATTTATGCTTATCACACTACCATTATGTACTCACATAATTATCACTATCAACACAATAATATTTTTCCTCAAAGAATAATTGTCGATCAATATTTATTACCTAGATTCATATAATTTTTTTAATTCAACTTGATCAACTTCTCTCATTCTTCTTTTCATGCATTTGATTACAATGAAATACAATACATAATGTTTTAAAAAACAAAACATAAAAGTTGCAACAAACATACAAAGAAAGGCAACCGAACCACCCAAAATCCCACAAAAGATAGTTTAGCTTGCGTCTTGCACCACCCAACAAAAAATTTAAAATTCAATCACATTCTTTTCATCACAAATCATAGTTTTCTTTACTGATTGATGACGAGACATCATGGCGGATGTTAGATAAGGAACCCCTTAAAAACCCATCTCAAAGTTTTTGACCTGCTTTTGATTTTCGACGTTTCTCCGACGTTTTCCTTCATTCTTTAAGCCAACAATCAAACTTCATTTCACAGATTCATTTGATCATCAATTTTATTTTCGAATTTTCTGGTTCGCATTTCGTATTTAATACGAATTACGATTAACCCTCTTTTTATCCATTGATCTGAGTTTGTGATTTTTCGGGATTTCTCCTCTCTAAATCTCTTTTTTCTGGGTGTAGTGGATTGAGCTTTTGATCTGATTTGATTTTTCAGTTGCTCAGGTTTTGATTGAATTGGGATTATAGGGTGATTTGAAATGTGTTTGTTGCATTGGGATTGAGTTGATCAGAGGGAGGTAATGCGAAGTTATCCTGGACCTATTCGCCTGGACAGTAAGTGTTCCATTTTTAGTTGCAATCTAGTTGAAATTTAATGCATGTGATTTAGTTAATATGAGTTGAATGCTGATGTTTTTTGTTAAACAAATTAAGGATATTGGTATTTTCTCAGTGTTATAATTAGTTGATTTGTGTAAGAAGGTATGTTGCACTGGGGTAATGTAGTGTGATTTATGATGGAATTTGCTATATTTTGATGTATAGTTTGTTGAGTGCACTTTTGATTCTGATTTTCAGCTTAAAAAGTAATATCAGTATGTGTCTCATGTACATCTATGACTCTTGTTACTAAATCTTAAAATTTCAGTTTTGTTGCCCGTTTTTCGGAGTCATGCTAATTGTATCTAATGCTGGATAAGTTGGACTCTTCATTTCACTTGTATACGTTATTAAAAAATGTAATAGGGAATACACATTGTTTTAGAATTCGACTTTAAATCATTTGTCACACATTTAGAATGTCTTTGAAGATACTTGTTTCGTTAGGCCTTGCCATATGGTTTTTGAGTAGTATTGTTAATGCCTGGTAAAGGGAGGGTCTTGTTGCAGTGAGGGGAATATTTTGGCCTAGCCTTTGGGAACTTGATCTAAAGAATTGGGAATTTGATCCAAATAATTGGGAACTTGATCTAGTGATACGCGAGGATTTTTAAATAAGAAAACTTAGATGTATAACTTATTGGAAATCAATGTACTTCTTTTGTTTTGTTTTAACGACAACTTCTATTTTGTACGCATTTTAAGGAAGAGATTAAAGGTGTAAACGAGCAAATTAGTCAAAATAATATTTAAACTAGTAACCTATAATCTCATTCCTTTTTGTGTTAAAATTATTATATCTAATTTTCTTGTTTACACCCTTAATTCTCTTCCTTAAAATGTGGACAAAATATAATATTGCCGTTAAAAAGAAACGGAGGAAGTATTACATTTCCTGATTTAAGCGAAATATAGGATCTGCATTAATGCATCATTATAGCTTAATTTACTATGTGAGTGATCACATAATGACTGTCTCAAAGAGATATCATCCAGTAGTTTGATTGGAAATACAGTTCTGCAAGAAGGGTGTAAGAACCCGTCAAAAAAAAAAAAGAAGGGTGTAAGAAGTGATTAAAGATAAGGATAACTGGATGACTGAGCTAATGCTTTTTCTGTAGTCAATCAACTGTCAAAAAGTATATTTTTTATGAAAGGTCATCCAATTTTATAGTTAATTTATAACTTTGGCAGCGAAAACAAAACATTGGAAATCTTACCGACTTCTGCATTCTCCCTGTCACCTACAAAAAATTGCTCTTGCTAAGCCATTAGCCATATAGAATGAAAAACTTAATTTTGCCTCCCTTCTATTTATTTATTTATTTATTTATTTATTTATTTATTTATTTATTTATTTATTTATTTATTTATTTATAATAATCTTACTTATTGGCTTGGTAAAGTATGTCAATTTACTAGAAAGGCTTGAAGTAAGCAAATTAACATTTCAGTTTATTTCCGAAATCTGACTTCTCAATTCTCATCAATGTCATCATATTACTCACTTTCCAACTAGTCATAATGTTTGTAGCTTTGTTATTTGGATTTGTCATTTCACCTTAAGTACCTGGATTTGAACCAAAATCATGTAAGATTTGCACAAAATAGCTAAATGGGATACACTGACACAGTTCCTTGTCGAATATGGATATGGGAGTCCTAGGTCTTTAATGATCTTAGTTTAGTTTAGTTTAGTAGATTTCATTCATACTCTTAAGACTGCATTATCTTTTCGAATCCAGGCCCATATAATGAAATCGCTCTGTAGTTCTTCATGTGGTATCCGTGATCATGAAGTTTCTTGTTAGCTGGATTAATTGATTAATTGTGATTTCATAATTGCAGGTTTCTTTTCTTCTTGGATTCATTCCAACATTGGTTGCTTGGGTATACTCTGAGATTTTGGAGTACAAGAGGTCTTCAGCTCATTCTAAAGTGTAAGTGATCTCTTCTTCTGTTATAAGGAAGTGAAATTTAAGTTCTATTTAATCCAATTGTAACTATTTTTATTTTTGAATTTGCAAAACTTATAGAATACACGCTAGTTTTGGCATGACTGATGTCTTGGTTTGGACGTTCGATACATCTAATATACTTACACAATTACACTTGCATGAGTTTGAGAGAATTTTTATTGAAAAAAAAACTTGAATGCATTGTTTGGTTACAATCCATTTGGACCCTTGAAATACCAATTGTGCATTGATCTTTTATAGTCAGTGTTTAGGTAATTCAAGATAATACTGGTTAGGTTGGAGACATTGTTTCAAAAGAGTGGGGTAGGTAATAGGTATTAAGACTAAGCTGCTTGTCAAAATAAATTTTCATTTTTGTTTGCTAATTAAGGTTTGCCTAAGCGAAGCTTTAGAATTGGAAACATTTACAAGTAGAAGCATGTTTAGTGGGTTTTATGGCACATGAGACATGCCACTACTTTTTCAAATTGGAACCGAGTTCCACATGCAATTTGTGTGTGATTTTAAGAGTTACTTTTAAAAACTGAATCCCACAGGTGACCAAAAAAGCAAAGAATCTGTTTCGATTACTGCCTGAGGGCTGAGACAGTGGGAGTGCATTCTTAGTTGCTTGTTAGTTGTGACTTGTGAGTTGTCTTTTTGTCAGTTTTTCCACTTTGTCTCATTGAGCTTGAGTGGCTCTTTTAACCAATTGTTTTGATACAAAGGTTTGATTGACTAATGGGTTATAAATTTACATGCAAAACCTTCTCAGATTTTTCTTCTAGAATATCAATATACATGCATATTGACTCAGTATGTGACCAAATTGTAACCTGTCTCATTTATTTATGGTTTGTTAGACCATTTTCCTGGTGTTAAGGTTTCATTAGAATTTTATCATGTGTTATGCCTGCTTTCTCCCTGGTTCGGTACCGGAAGATATTTTTTTCTATTAATAGCTTTGTATGCTTCTTCGTATCATTCTCTTATAACAATTTGAATTTCTCTATTTTTTATATATTGGGCAATGGAAATGTCTTTACATTCCATGTTCTTGATAGATAGACGAAATGACTATACTGACTGTTTGAGCTGATACACATTATTGTTGGTTTTTTTTTTTTTTTTTGAACTTTATGTGCCTATGCATGGTGCAACACGACCTAGGAACAATAAATATTTTCCTCTGTGATGTATAATTTCTTCTGTTGAATGTGTGATCTACCATGACAGCCATTCAGCAACAATCTTGTTGAATGAATGAGCTGATTAATAGATGATGCATGTCTGAAGGAGCTTCAAATATCAAACGTTACAAAATCTCCTTAACATCAAGTCAAACTTATAAGTAGCTTCTCAATGTTCTTTTTTTTAATCCAGGTTAAGTTGCCACTCCTTTGTATTTTCTTACAATCCTCTCAATTCATACTAGTTTGTAACAATGACGAGGCATTTTTGCTTGAGAATCGAGCTACCTTAAGAGCCATGTAAGTAGTTTTATCTTTTAGATGACTAAAATTCATATTGGTTTGTTTTCTACCCCTTCCTTTTACCTTTGCCTCTCTATGTAGATCGTTTGATGTATTATTTTATTCATTTCACTCATGTGACTTCTTCTTAGTAGTGCGGATGTTGGGGATGATTTTGGTTGTATTTTACATTTGTTGACCGGACAACTCTGTTGGGAGTTCGAAGAAGGTGCATCTCTTTTTCCTTTTTGAGTACATTGTTACTGAATCATTATGTGAATTCCATCTATTTTCATTTCTTATGTCCAATGAAATGATTCTGCAATATTGCACTTACAAGACAACTTGTAGGATATTGTTTTGATTGTTCTACCATCTACATGTTAGAAAGAACTAAAATAATACTTTCTTCTGCTCCTAATTAATTGCAACACATTTGACCTAATCATACACTTTTCTGATGAAAGTGCTGCAATTTTTTAGAAGTGGGAATATGAACAATCTAAACTGCACGTTAACAGTTTTTAAAACTGACTGCAACTTCTTTAAGGTGTCTACCTTTTATGTTGAATTGGAATTATAGAATTCTTGGTGATTGTCTAATTTGCTTTTTTTCCTTTTTGGATGTTCAAATAATTGATTCAGATGGCAGATTGTTGGTGTTACAATTGTTTAAGTTATACCTCTACTTTCTGCATACACTCTATGTTTTTTTGCGTAAAAATATGACCTTTCATTGCAACGGGTCTCAATCATGTTATTCATTTTTTGTTGTAGTTACACAAGCTGTTGTTGCTCCTAGGTATTCCATAGGGTTCACATAATATTTTATATTTAATGTGTTTTGCTTACTCTTCTCGTATATTTACAAAATGTTGGTGTTACTTCCCTTTTTGCAGAATTACAACCGTGATCTTTTCGTCTTTCTCTACCTCCTCTTAGTCATTGTTTCYGCATTTGCTTCACTCAAGAAACACCAAGATAAGTCAGCATTTTCTGGTAAATCAATACTTTACCTGAACCGACACCAGACTGAGGAGTGGAAGGGTTGGATGCAGGCAAGTACTCTAGAATATGATTCTTGTAAAATTTTGCTTGTCAAGGAGAGCAGTAGTGCAGTACCCCTTTTTAATCTGCTGTAGGTGGTTTACCYAACTCCATTTTCTGTTATTTGACAGTTTGATTATGTATTTAAATAAATCTGTTGCCCCTACATATGCTTATAGTTCCAGACAGATTTTTTCCCCTCAAATCAGGGTTGTTGAAAAGTTTAATTGCAATGTGGATTTTTGAGAATGGACAAAAATAAAACTTTTTGTTGGGATTTTGCCTGATAGCAGCTTCTTTTAGATGTATTGCCTTCTTTGACCTTGCTTATGGCAGACTGGCAGGGTTCACATTAGGTGGTCTGGTGTTGTAATTTGGTACTGATTTCTACTCTGTATTTAGATTGCCTGCTGGTTTCCAAGAGCTGCTAGAGGGAATTTTCACTGATTTAATTCCATGTGTATGTAAGACATCTTTAGCACTTCATGTCTGCAACACCCCTTGTCCTGMTTGTGTTATCGCATTTGAGAGAGCAGTTGTTTTGGTGTGATTTGACCTCATCCTGATTATCCACTCTACACCTGGGTTATAAGTCTGAATGCTACTCTCAAGTGTTAACAAGTCTTGCCAAGGATTTAATAGCAAACAATGACGTCACTGATCGATGAGTCCTCTTTAGCCATCCTATTTCTGTACCCATGAATACCTGCCTTTCATGATTGTTTGGATTGATTTTCTCACTAGATTGTTCAGTCAATGCTTGCAAAAGATTTCAAATTTTGTCTATGTTAAGTATTTATTTTTTGTTTGCTATCAAATGATGATGTGAATGTGCCTCAATATGACAGGTTCTTTTCCTTATGTATCATTACTTTGCTGCTACGGAGATCTACAATGCTATACGTGTGTTCATTGCTGCATATGTATGGATGACCGGATTTGGCAATTTTTCTTACTATTACATAAGAAAAGATTTTAGTTTGGTCCGATTTTCTCAGGTAATGTTACTCTAGTTCTTTGTTTTTTGATCCTTTGATTCTCTATTTTTCCTTCTTGTTTGATGGAGTTCGGTGCAACATGTGCATGCTATTATTAATATATTATGTTGACCTTGTTAACAATTGTTCTCGGTATTCATGCAGATGATGTGGCGGCTGAATTTCTTTGTMGCATTCTGCTGCATTGTTTTGAATAATGATTATATGCTATACTACATATGTCCAATGCATACACTTTTCACTCTTATGGTGTATGGAGCCCTTGGTATATTTCACAAATACAATGAAATACCCACTGTGATGGCATTGAAAATATTTTCATGCTTTCTGGTGGTTATACTTGTGTGGGAAGTTCCTGGAGTGTTCGACTTAATCTGGAGTCCTTTCATGTTCTTATTAGGTCAGTTCTTGTCTTTGCTGCTTTTTCTTCTGCATGACTGAAGAGTTCATTGGTAAATAGTAATGCAAAGAAGATCTATTTGCTATGTGAACAATTCAGTTATTTGACTGCCTCTGTTAATTGTAGGATACTCTGATCCTGCGAAACCCGATCTCCCTCGAGTWCATGAGTGGCATTTTAGATCTGGGCTTGATCGTTATGTCTGGATCATTGGAATGATCTATGCCTACTACCACCCAACTGTAACTTTCTAGATTCTGATTGTTTTTTTGAAGTAATATTGCCGTTCAGTTGATTCATTTACATAAGTGATGTGTTATTTCAGGTTGAAAAATACCTAGAAAGGCTGGAGGAAGCTGAACCAAAGAGGAGGCATGTGATAAAAACTGGAGTGGTTGCTGCTGCAGTAACTGTGAGTTGGATGATCTTGTGGCTGGTTAAAGTTTTATTTCACATATCTGCTGCTATAAGTTCTCGTTGAATTTGTTGCAGGTTGGRTACTTGTGGTATGAATACATATATAAGCTGGACAAAATCACATACAACAAGTTTCACCCTTATACTTCATGGATTCCAATAACGTATGCCGATTTTCTTTCTTATATGCATTTCCTTATTGTTGATTTGTTGCTTATTACTTGTTACTTATGSCATTTTAATCATTGTGCATCTCCGTGTCATTACAGTGTATATATATGCTTGCGCAACTTCACCCATCAGCTGCGTAGTTATTCATTGACTCTCTTTGCGTAAGTTTCCTCTTAGCCATTTGGTTTTTCACCTCTTTTCTTTTTTAAAATTGATGCATGCAACTTGGTATTTCTTGTTATATGGGACATTATTAAATTTTCAAGCCACAGTAATTTGTATCAGCAGATTTTTTTTAAAGTTGCTTCAGGCCTAGTACTCATACAGAGTTTACAGATCCTGCTCATTAAGTCACTTTGGTTTGCATCTGTTAGTCGATGATTTTTTAACTTTTTGCCGACTGAGGGTTGGGAGAATATATCTGGACATAGCTTTAACTCAAAATTTTAAAACTGAGGTCCCTCTAAGACATTTCCTTTTTGTCATCAGATGCTCGGGAAGACACTCTGGAGACTACATATCTCAATTCATGAAGTTGAGAGTATTGTTCTTAACTATTGTAATCTACCAGTTGTCAAATATATGGAAGTGCCCATAATCTACAAGCATAGACATATCCTTGCCACCTGACTGCAAATATTTATTATCAGAACCAAATACACCCAATGGACAGCTAATGGCTTCTGTCTCTATCCCAGATACCCATGCTCAACTTTATGCTCACAACGCTGTCTATGTTTGGTAAAGAAACTGTTGCTGCTTGAATAAGTGAATAAACCTACATGCACACCTGTTGCTCTGTTATCTAACATTTTTCTGCAGTTCCCACCGATTTTTGAGCTGACTATGTGCTCAAGTCTGTTTTCATCCCCACAAATGATAATCGCGGCTGTTGCACAATTTTTGCTGTGCTGCCATTTCCTTCGTTTGTATGATTTCTGCCGTTGTCCTCCTACTTGTACCTAGCCACCAGTAAGTAATTTATGTGAAATTTTTCCTTTAACTTGTAGACATTTTTGTGTGAAACAAGTGTAAAAATGTCTTAACTCTTAAATACACACAAATCTGACCAATAAAATATGCAACTGTCTCAAGTAAATTCTTAAAATTTGATATCTAAGCTGACATCCCAAATCCCTACGTTGAGAAAGTATTAATATTTAAACAAATAACTGCAAAATATGAAACCGCAACAAAAATCAATATGTGGGATGTGTGTAGCAGCAGATCTATTTTCCTTCAAGAGGATACTTAGTTGGAAGACTACTTGTTTTAGGCCTAATCCATGGAAAGAAAACGCATCACACAACCAAACGATGAACAGGGACGATAACTAGGATTGGCGAAATAAGGGACTTGGAATTAGTCTCCTGTATTCATTAGATTAAGCTGTGATATCAGCTTGAGTCAACTATACTGGGAACAAAGGGATAAAAGCATCGGTAGAAGATTATCAAGCAATCTCTACACAAGATATTTTTTCAGCTATACATCGGAGTTACATAATAAGGATCTTCTTTTGAATTTACCTCTTTGATCCTACCCCATATATCATTTCGCTTCTGTTGTGTATCATCATAATAGAAAATTATAGTTATTTCACAGATAGTATTGGGGAATGTACAATGTCAAATTTGTTATTCAATTGTAAGTAATTTTTTGTTACTTTCCAAAGCATTTCCAACCCTCTTTCCTTGTTAACCTCAATTGATTATCAAAAGGATTGCTTCATGCATGTTTTGAATCCTTAGTCGTTTTCCCTTCTCTTTACAAGAGCAGAAAACTATCCTCTCTAACAAGGTTAGGGATGCCCAAAAAGATCTCTACCAATCAATTGGTGCTCGTGTTGTAGTCTTTCTTTTTATTATCGCCACTCCGCTAGCATGGATTCACAGGGAGCACGAGGTTGTCTGTACATTGCTTCCAGTTTCTCTTATTTTCAACTTTTAACGGATTGGATGACCGAACTGATTGAATAAATTTACTCTAGGACTCAATAAAATAAAGGCATTGGCCGCTTAACACAAAACTTTGGATTGAGGTATATAATACAACACCAAGTAGATCGTGTGCATAGAGTAGCATCAACTTAATAGTTGGGTACAAAGAGTACCATAAATGACATTGGTGATGGAATATTCCATACTAGCAGCTGTAACATGTTGCTGAAAARRAGTCATGTGCCTCTTCCTTCTAAGCCATTGAATCACCTGATGCATATTGTTGAAATTCTTGTGAATGTTTAGCCAATCATAGAGTTGACCCCAAATAGCTATCCCATTAGGACATTCAAAGAATAGGTGTRCGTGTGTTTTAGGATTTTTCCCACAAATACAATAGAGGTTAGTCTCACAAATGTCATGTGRTGATAACTTGTCTCTGACTTGTAATCTGTCCAACATTACAAGCCACCCATTAAACTTGTGTTTGGGAGCTATATATCTAGCCCAAATGATCTTTGWCAATGGAATTGTCTCACCTTGTTGGTGATGGTCTTATAAGCTTTAGTAATGGAGTATGGCTTATCAATGGGCCACCAAGTTGAGTAATTTAGGTTTTTGATATGCTCCTTTGCCTTGCAAAATGTTCTCCAAACCCAAATAATTATAGGAGGTGGTTTGTAATCCCACCAATATTGTTCATGTAAGTAAACAATATTGTCCCGTCTAACCCATAGTATGTCTTTCTTTGTTTTGACGTGCCAAATCAAATTTCCAATGGCCCTGATGAGTGTTCCTTTTAGATCTCTGATCCCTAGTCCCCCAGCTTCTTTGGTAAGCACACTGTATTCCAGTTCACATATCCAACTTTGTGTCTTTGAGAGTTCCCTTGCCATAAGTACCTCTTGTAGATTTAYATTATTTGATTAATCACACTAGCAGGCAATATTATGATTTGGATCCAGTATGTGCAAATTCCTATCAAGACAAAGTTAATTAATGTGACTCTGCGTGCAAATAAAGGATAAGTTTTTTGTTTGCCAAGTTCTTATCCCAACAATCATCTTGTAAATCAGTCTTTGACAGTCAATAATCGATATGTTCCTATTGCAAATTGGGGGTACCAAGATAAAAGGCCATTTTTCCGTAGCAAAACTAGAATTGTGAATGAGTAAATCAACATCCTGTTGGCACATATTCACTTGATAAAATCMCAGATTTGTTTCTATTAGCCTACAATCCTGAAGTTTTCTCAAAGTACTGCAACCCTTGAAGAAGTATGTATGCACTCTGATAATGACCCTTGTAGAAWATCATAAGTCATCATCCACAAAACAAAGGTTATTGAGATGAAACCTTCCACATCTTGGATGAAACTTAAAGCTTTCCTTTTTTCCAATATATTTCAAGYTTTTGGTTAGTTACTCCATGCAAAGCACATAATAGAAGTGGGGATAACTGATCCCCTTGTCTCAACCCTCTCTTAGCCCCAAAATATCCATGGCAAGTGTCATTGATTAGTAGAGTGAAAGTGGATGAGGTAATGCAAGTCATGATAGTCTGAATGGACTTTTCATGGAAATTGAACCCTRTCATAAGCTCCTCTACAAATCTCTACTCTATTGTGTCATAAGCTTTTTGGTGGTCAACCTTCATCATACATCCAGGAGGGCTATGTTTCCTTGCATAGTGTCTCACAATGTCTTGGCAAACAAGTATGTTATTGATAATGCTTCTGCCTTGAATAAAGGCTCCCTGGCTTTGATCAACTATATCAAGAAGAACAAGTCTTAATTTGCTGCAAATCAGTTTGGATATGCATTGGTATATAATAACTGGTCCAAGCTAGCTATTGGTCGTATATTCCTGTTCACCGCTAGTTGGACACACAACTTTTGGAACCAATTTAGAATTGAGGTGAGTTCAATGCTCTTTAAGGCTTTCCATAGGATAAGAAAATGCTTAACTGCTTTGGATGAAGTCCTTTCCACAAAATACACAAAGGAATTTACACGAGCTTCTTGCTGCTGTGCGGTTACAACAGTTTCAAGCTGACAATTAACTCCTTTACTCCATCAAATCGTCAAGTTGAATCAAGTTGGAGGCAACGTTATCTGATAATCGTATAGAGCCATGTTGAGGAACTTACTAATTCTCAGCATGAATAGACCAGACCTGAACTACACTGGTTCAACTATAAGTCAATCTACAAGAAGCTCAAGAGATACTCTGAAATCTAGAGGGAACTTTAAACTCCTTGAGTTATTTCTCACTCCTACAAAGGCCAAATAATAGCATTGATAGATAGATCACAATTTTGCAATTAGTTTGTACCGATCCGACAAAACATGGTTTAATCGTGGGATTAGTTTAGTTTAAGGCCTTTAGGTGTGTAAAGCTAGAGTGGAATTATCTCTTACTCCTTATTAGTTCGAATGAGCTTAATCAAACGCAGTCTTGCTTGCATTAGGGAATCATTCTTTTGTATGTTATGACTAAAAACAACATATTTGTGTTATGGCTATGAACTACACCTGGCTATCAACTTAAATTATCATAATAAGAATTAAGTTATACATCTTTCTTGGCTGTCTATATTGATGAAACACTTTACCATGAGAATAATAAGTACTAACATCATCATATAAGTTGGGTTGTTAATTTGATGTAGGGGAAAGAATTTGTTAATTCAGAGAACTGATCAATTTAGATATATGAGAAGAGTCATTTTACCAATGTAGACAGAGATCAATGACGGCGTCGTTGTTACAATCTACATGGAGGAAACAAGAGCAGGCATCTCTGCATCACAGTATTCTGATTTCAATCAAGATAAGTTATATTGTTACTCTGTTTAGCTATTCTCTGTGGTAGAATATATAAACGGATTAAGTATGCGCATAAAAGTTTATGACAACGAAGTATAAAATTTGCATTGCAAAAGTTTTAATTGTTAAAATCAACTTCTATCGGTGTCCGAAATCTAATGTCTTTAGTTTTCCATTGCCATTTTTAAGTGGTAATTTTAATTTACCCTCAACTTTTTTCATTGTATATCAAAATCTGTATTGAGAAACACGACAATTGCAGCCCTCTTGAGCATATGCAATTGTTGTAGACTTGCAAGCAGTTGAATTCTGCTGAATAAGGCTAACTTAGCTAAATGCTAGTTATACAACACTGCAAAAATAAACTATCAAAGGTAACAAGTGTTAACAGCCAACATGTTATTAAGCGATCATCATTATTTCGAACTATGTTTATAGTAACAAGAGAACCACTAAAACTGAAGCAAAAAGTGGCATTTCCATAAACAGATTTTTAACCATCAGAATTAAGTTTAGTATACTATTATCTTCTAATGTAAGTGTGATTTATTGACATGTTTCTGATTTCTTAGTGTAATGCCTTTTTGTTTAGTTCGCAGCAGTATAACGACACAATCTAGTTATTGGCCTCAACAAAGCAATTACACAGTAGTTTTATACTGATACTCTAAGCACCAAGGTTCTGAGTGTGAGTTCAGATAGTCATTTACTCGACTTCTATCTCTTGGTCATTCATAGCTACGTACTTCGGAAGATTGTATTAACAACAAGGGCGGTAAAAGCTTGTGGATGTAACATTGCTGCAATTCATTGGCTTTCAGTGCTATTTCATTACTGTAATTTTTACCAAAGGAACTATCCAGGAAGACGCGACAAAAACCTTGATTCCATTTTCAAGAATTGCATCGATACTAAATTTGTTGGGCGTAGGTTGGTGCAGGAGCTAGTAGATGTTACTCGATTGGACTACAGATATGCCAGTCTTTACTTTTTTGGCTCATGTGCGTCCCAACTAGTTTCAATGCCCTCTTTTTCCTTCTTCATAAATTCACAGAAATTCACACCTTACATATTTGATTCTCTTTTTCTGCTTACTGTCTCATTGTTTTACTAGCTTCCAAACCGAATCAATCACCCTTAACAGGAGTTACGAAGAAAGTATGTGCCAATGGGGTTCTCTGTGCTATTGTAAGTCCAGTAGGTGTAACGGTCTAGCATCTTGTCGGTACTGAGAACGTACACTTTCGAAAGCATACTAAAGAGCCACCTTCAAAGCCAACATTAGATATGATATCTTACCTATCAGCTGATTGGCAAGCAGGTGAACATAGTCGGACTCCTACTAGTGAGGAGCTGGAAAGACTCTAGCAGCGCGAAATGTCGCATGTTTTAAAACTTGGAAAATTGTGCGATAGCATGATGAGTTTGATTTGGACAGCGTTGGGTTTGGCAAGTCTAAGTACTATCGGGCTCGATTAGGTTGATTAGTTTAGGGGTGTCTTCTTTTTCCGAAATGGTTGTTGCTACTATTAGGACTGGCCGGTTGGTTCCAGTCTTTAGCTGTAATCTTCTTGCCCACGACGGCGGAGTGGATAGGGATCAAGTGGTGTCATATTTTGCTAGCTAACTGGGGATTGTTTGTTCACTATAGCTATCAGAAGTCTGACCATCTGATCTTCTATGTAGTCTGGAAACCACAAATCTGTGTACTTAAACATGGTGTATGTGGAGTTGTGGAAAACATGGCTGGTAAGTGGATACATGACATTAACAAATTTTATGCTGTAGCTGATGAGGAATTTATTTGGTTGTATCTTGTAACATAACGGTGTATAGACTAATATTGAGTTGTACCATTAGGTATGTAGTGGACATTTACATTGTCATAGTGACTTTATGAAACTCACAGAACTATACATGGGGGGTAGGAATCATCTTTTTTAGCAAATGATTCTTTGAAAAATTACTCATAAACCTATAACTAATCTATATACTCTATTATAAAGGAAAGGAGGGAGGCCCGCTGGCGGCGGTGACGGTGTCCTAAATTTAGATTACATTTTTCACGCTCCTAGATAAGTAGACACGCAACCCGATGGCCACTCAAAATCACTAATAATAGACAGTAAAATACTGCATAAAATATTATTGTTCTAAAATAGCAAACCCCTTCAATCAGTACAAAAAACATTAACTAATTGAATTTTAGCATCTATCACAATTGGTTAGCATAATCACCGATTATTGTTTGTAAAATCTGACAATTTAATTATTGTTCGAAGTGTTAAAAAAATTCTTTCACAAAACAGTTCATGTTCACATACATGGTTTCTTGACAAAACTATCACAATTACCAATTTTGACTTATGAGACTTCATTTTATTCTTTCAGTAGAGCATATATTAAATTTAGTTTTCATGATAAGGTAGAGTCCACAATGCAATTTCTAGGGTGTTAAACAACTAATTAATAGAACAGTTGTAAAGTATGAGAATACAACCGCACACAGCTAGGGTGCAATCAAGACTAAGTTAGGTAAATATGATAGATACAAGAGGAAATTGTAGAGTTAAAATAAGCTAACCTCTAGAAGATAACAATAGTAATGTTTGCGAAAACTTTAGCTCAAACGTTACAAGCTATCCATGGGAATGCTACTTTACCAAAACACGCTTTTTAGATTGTATAGAGAGTTTTGGACTTGGTTCAAAAGCTCTAAAAGTACACCAAAAGCTACTATGCAAACACACGTGATGAAGGGGTATTGAGGTCAAATCAAAAAACGCCTGCAATGTAGTATAGTGGGAGGGATCAAATCATAGGAACTACGAAAGTGGTCAAAAGCTTAGCTAGGATTAATGTGTTTCTGGTTTAGGAGAATCCCAAAGTGACAACTATTTTGATTATTGACAATTAAGCTAAAAGAATGCTAAGGCTGTGTGATCTCGGAAGATCCGAAATAGTCGAAGACATCGTATCACCAAAGCAATGAAATTCGGGAAAAGGGGATAGCTTCTCTTCTATTCTCTCACAGGTTCTAGCTACGCTAACTCCAAGAGATGAGGTTGACAGAAAGTATGTGTGTTATCGTCCTTAGGTCTTACCTAAGTCATCTCAAAAACAACCCACATTCGGATACGAAACGCAAAGTACGACAATCCTATAGCAGGAACTTTACCTCTTGCAGGCATTATCATGACATGGTCTTTTCATAAGTGTGAAAAGATGAAAACATGACTAATATGCATAGCAAATGACATCTACATGAAAGAGTAAACTTGATCAAGGTGTAACTAAATGCTCACAGAAGTCAATAGAAGCCACTTTTCGGCCTAGTATTTTAGTTTATTTGCAACGGCAAACCTGAATTATTCAAACATTTTCCAGCACATACCTAGCGAAAGGAGACTATCACCACATGATTGTGAGTTTTCAAAAAAAGCATAAGTGAGCATATTAAGATATCTAGGGTTTAAACATGATTAACTACTCAAATAGCCACAATAAGCAAGTAAGAAAGGCTAAACAGCAACTAGATACCTACAAAAGAAGTGAACAAAACAAGGTCTGGAGGACAAGTTTGAATGAGAGGATTAAGAGAATAACCCAAAGAACTTGAATTAATGTGATTGAATGAAAGAATTGGATCCTATAACTAACAGCTAAGATGAGAGAACTTTCTCTCCTTAAAACCGTAGGGTTTCCTAGGCTAAACTATCAAGAATGAACAGTGAACGATGAACCTTCTTAATAATGACTAGGACGTATATTGATACAAGGAGCTAAACGGCAAAAATACAGAGAGAAACCGAGAAGAATATGGACGAGTGGTGGTCACACCTCCCCTTGAGTGGCACTCACTGGGTCGTCATACGTGTCGCTTAGTGGTCCACTTATTTCCAAGAGCCGTTGGAGTTAAAATGGAGCGGTTCCACCCAAGACCATCGAGGAAGAGGGGTTCTCGTTGAGCACTCAGAATCTGAGCCGCCGTTGCTCAAGCAGTAATTGGGCCAATCGCTCAAAAAAAATTTGAACATCGAGCAAATAGAGTATGGTACGCATCTGCGTCGATGCTAATTGTCTGAGGCGGGCGATCGCGTCAAAACTCTCCAGCGCTAGCGCAGAACTTCGATTTTGAAATGCCATAACTTTTTATGTAGAACTTTTATTGGAAGCGTTGGATACACCTGTGAGAAGCCCTGCTTTATAGTTCCAATAAAATTGAGCCTCCGCATGCCAATGGAGTTTAATACCATAAAGTTAAACTAAAATATAAGTGGATGGTAGTTCACAATATGATTTTGGAAAATTCGCTTTCATTTTGTCCTTCAACTGCCTAAGTGTTCCCTTCCAATAATGCTATGACTACCCGCCATACAAGAGCTCTGCTAGATGTGCTGTCGGCTCGTTGCTATTGTAGTGATGTGGAATGCACTTGTGATCCTCTTGAGTCCTTTTGAGCTCCATGTCATTTAGCTGACCTGCCCCTGTCGCGTGGTCCTGCGCACATATTAAGTAAGTTTATGGACTACAAATCAGCTTGATCCCGATCCAAGATGTCAAAGACTTAAGTAGGGGCCTAATATTATCAACCAAAACTTGCATCAAAGTTGCAGTAGTCACCATTGGTTTCAACATCAAATGGCTCAATAGGACTCATACTCGGTGCATGCAACGATTGAGCATAGAAAGGGACTAAAATAACAATTAACTCCAAGTTAAGGTCAATTGGTGGTAAATGAGGTGCCTAAGTTGAAGACGTGTCATTAAAAGCCACTTATGCAACCAGCCCAATTGTTTAGTTGAACAGCTAAGACGGAAAGCCGACTATAACGACAGTAGCCAAACACAGAGGTCGGTGCTATAAAGACAGAGGAGGATCTGAACGGGCGTCGAATCAGAGCTAATGGTCCGAAGACAATTCGAATATTATGAGCGAAGTATTGTACTATAATACAAGTGGGGTCAACTGTGGAGAGGAGCAAAACTAAGGGATGGGTTTGTCCCCACCTCCTTCCCCCGTTCTAGTGTATTAAGATTCGCTTATCTTAGGTATATATATATATTTTTGGTTGTGTATTTATGCTATGTTTATTTTATAGATATTTCCTAATTATACTCTCAGCGTGAATATTGGCTATCTTATTTGTGGGTTAGTTTACTTAAGGGAGTATTTAAGGTAAGGAATCGAGTGCCAGTTGTGTTCTCAATTGATTTTAGCAATATTCTTAATAGGCTTATGGGTTAATTATATTATTTCTTAAATATGATGTCGGATACATATTGATATCTGTAAATGTTGATGCCTCAGTAACTGGCAGAACCATGATATTTTGAATATCATTTTTTAGTAAATTACCTGTCCTATAGTGTGGCGAGGTGATTTCAAAAAGATATTTATACGGAGTATATTTTGTGCTTAAGTAATGAAATAAAACATATTGGAATAGTCGTTGGTGATAAATAATTGGATAAATAGTTTGGACCAACCAAATCTACCACTATATATAGTTTTAGTAACTTTTATCTTCTTAATGAGGTAAATTTAAGTCGCGCGCTACAGAATCCTTACGAAAACACGTGTCCCATGGGTGACTCGCTTATGATATAAGTGATTGTGTGGAGCTTATTGTTCGTGTTATTGTTGGTTGTACTAAGCGTGGAAGTATTCAGATGTTTAAGTTATGGGAGATCCTATATTGATGTTACTGAATATCTTCTTAATAAGCATCTATCTCCGGATCGTTGTTGGCGTTAATGTGTAGTTGTGCTTAAAGCTATAGCCATAGTAAACATTACATGAATAATAATTGATCTCAAAAGATGGCCGAAACCAGATTATTGTTCATAAAAATCTTTTATATGTAAAGTAAATACTGTGCGTAGAAAATAAGGTGTTTGCGAGTGATGTCAATAGAGAAATGTAATGAACTTTAGTTTAATCAGGATTAAGTAAGTAGGATTTTGTTGGTTGAGAATGATTTGTTAGTTAGAAATGTATGGTATTAAACTTGTTGCATGAGGAGGTGAACAAGTAAGATGTAAGGAAGTAGTAGTTTGTCAGGGTAATATTAGCAGGTCAGAAGCTAAGCTGATAACTGGTACGCATGTCATATTAAGAACATGGAGGTATTGTTAGAGATAGGAGTACTTGGTTGTGAGTGGAGGGTGTTACTGAAAAATAGGGAATTAATAATAACTATCGAGTAATCGAGGTTGTTGTATTGACGGATTTTGCTGTTAGTGGCATATCTGTGTAGTGTCACATAGAGGTGGTCAAGTAAGTACACACCGCCTAGGATGACGGCTTAACTTACGTTTCAATTGAATGTGATTTATTTACACGATGTATACCGACTCCAGTGAGCAGAGAAAATCTATGAGACTGTAAGAACTAGTTCTAAGGTCTTGAATGTGGGCAATTCACAAACGGGAAAATAATCAATGGGGAATTTATAATTACAATTGAATAGATGGGAATGGATAAGAATCTTCCCTTGTTGCACACGTGTGTCACTGAATAGAGACAGTGCACGATCAGTATAGTTGATTAATGGAGCGTTATTACTGTGAAAATCATGTTATCAATTAGGAGTGGATTTGATCGCTCACTTTTGGTTTAAAGTATAGATTCTATGTAATAGGTATGTTTTGTTAAGTTAGAGAGGAACATAGAATTATTTCTCTGGGTACGTTGTATCTTGGCATACCAAGGATCGGGTAAATATGATAGAGTCATTATTAGTATTAATTATAATCACATGAAAGTATGTGGGTTTAAAGAACATATCATAGTATACCGATATGGTTCGGGAGGTAACTCGTATTACTCAGGACGTATATGTAAGATGTAAAGTGTACCAACGATGAGAATGGCGAGGAAGATTTTGCGCTATCTCTTCCACAAGACGAGAACATGATTACGATGTGTTCCTGACTAGAATATGTTGGCATTTATCTACGATTGGAGGATTTCCAGCACATGGAGGCGAAATTGTGATTTTCAGAGTGAAATTTTGGGCTGTTGTCGCTACATCGGGCTGTATGGCGAAGGAGTCAACGACGGACATGTTATATTGTCATAACCTTCAGGCGTTGAGTATGTAGGAAATCCAAGGGATTTTTGGTGATCCACCCCGGATAAAAATACAATTGAGGAGACGTAGCCTAGTTGCTCACGTGCAGGTTAGTTTTCAAATGAGCCTATGCAGGTCTGCCCGGATTCAAGATTTAGTTATAATTATCAAAGTTAATTGCTATTACGGTGTTTACGACCTAATGAGTTGATAGCATTGTATCATAGTATATATATTGTGATGACGAAAAACAAGGTTGAGAAGAAAGAAAATAGTAACAATTATTAGATTCGGTATCATGTAACTGCAACAATTGGATTAATATTCGGTCGCAACATAGAGATTAATTCGCCCCAGGATTGGACGATGAAATTAGACCAAGAGACTTGGATTGTGATGTGTAGTATAGGTTATGAAAGACTGTATGAGATATAAAATGTAGTATAAGGGGAGAAGTTAAATCCTGTTGGTAATTAATTCACTAGGAAATGGGGCAGAACTTGAACACATTGAAAGACAACATTAATGAAAAATTTAGGGACTGATGTAGGGAATCAAGATAGTTCAGATAAGGTAGCTAATAAGAACTACTACTATAGTATAACAAGTTAGCTTCGCTTTACGTATGTGATGTCTTGGATAATTTTAATTAATTGATTATATTTTTGCTTCTCTCACTTTACTATTATCTTAGTGCGGATTTTCTCTCTTAATTTACAAATTTAAAGTTTTATATGTATGAGTCTATTCCAATTTAACTGGAGGTAAAGGTGATTGGCGATTGTATTATAATTTATTATTTCTGTACAATGATGCAATTTTAAGTTATACGTGTTTACTATGAAATTTTTATATTCCGCGTGAAATATGAATACATTTCTATTAATAACAATTAAACTTTGAATCTTTAGATGCAACGAATAAACACTTAATATTTATATTCGTAGTATCTAGCGGATTTTATTTATTTAGGTACTAATGTTATGTCGTAAGAGTCTTCATACTTTACTAACGTTTGATTATGAAGTTTATGGAGCCCATGCACCCCTAATCTTGGTGCTGAATAATATAAGGTCATGGTAGGATAGTTTGACCTATTTAGACCATTTCGGGAGACCCAAATGGTATGGATATTCACCGGGATACAAAACGTTTGGAAAATTAAGTTTAAGAGTATGTACTTTTCTTCTAAATTATTTCACCTCTCTCTAGATAAATGAAAGGAAAAAATGGTGGTTGTATATTGGTTGACGACTTTAATGCGTTAAACTTGGCATAACATAGTTGTTATAGTCGGAGTGTGTTGGGGAGACAAAAAGGCATAGGTGAACATGACCCCGGCAGTACGCGATCTAATTTTGATAAACATTGTCTTAGATATGCATAGCTCAAAGGGCTTAATGTCTTTAGCGCACAATAGCTTTGGGCTTTAATTCATGTTCGATTCATGGCTCATAATAATTTCAGTCTTTTAGATATCTGCAAGGGGCACACAAAGGTGGCGCAAGTGCCCTGTCACACGAACAAGCAACTCTTGTCCTATGCTCCAGTATGACGAGCAAGAGAGTTGCCTCAAGGTCTGAAAACTTTGGGAACGGTGACATCATCTTTTTCGTGGTGCATGCTATTAAGCAGAAATGGATTCAGTCGTAAATTCTTATTAAGACTTCGTGGCTGAGCACTTGGAGGGAAGTATTAGTAGAACGTGGTTACGCCGTTCTAAACTCTCCAGGCGTGTATAAAGGCAGGGCTGATCGGTGATTTTTTATTGTGACTTCTTTTTATATGATTATAAATGCATACTTAGTGAGCTCATTACATTCAATGACAAAATAATAATACTATTTATGTTAATTTAAGGTCATACATGTTTTTAACCAATTAAGCAGTCTATAATTGTATGAATAAAATAGTAAATATAAAGCAGTATTATGTTAGGCATAAAATTAATGTAGTAATTTATAATCAAAAGAAAAAACCAAAATTAGAAAATTATGAGTCAGAATACGATATTCCAGTTGCTCATTGTCCTCTTATGTGATTTACATTTAGGTGGAAAGTGTTGGGAATTGTTTTCAAGTAAAATTTAAAAAAAGAGTCGGTTATTTCAGAATTAACCATGCTGTGCGCTATTTTATGGGTAGAAGTATAGGTTATGTATTCTGTTTTTTCTCATTTTTTCTAAAATATAAGAAAAGGAAAGATAGA
This sequence comes from Bassia scoparia, assembly GCA_008642245.1. NCBI lineage: Eukaryota > Viridiplantae > Streptophyta > Magnoliopsida > Caryophyllales > Amaranthaceae > Bassia > Bassia scoparia. The sequence continues at coordinate 15,300 of SNQN01006257.1, read as the reverse complement.
CATGATTTAACAGAATCTCACCTCTTCAAAGGTTTAAGTGAGGTGAAATTTTCAAGATCTCAACTGGAGGATTGGGTGTGTAGAGACTGATTTAAAGGAAATGGGAATCTTAAGCAAAGTCCTTAAAGAACTCAATTTGGGTAGATATCGTCACCCTCTCAGCGCTTGACGGCGTTGCTGCCTCTGTCCACGCTGGCTTTCAGCTGCTCGGCCGTTAAGGACGACTGTGCTCCGGCCAAGTCCTTAGGACTTCTAAACATTGCTTTGAGTAGAAGGATAACCAAGGGATCGATCCCGAGGAACCGAGGAGAGGAAGTGGGAACTCTTAATTGTTACCTTCACTGGGTTCTTTATGTGTTCAATAAAGTTTTTTGGTTGTGATGGTCGAAATCGGAAGGGGGAAGAGCTTGAGAATAATTGGGTAGAAGGTTGAAGAATGATAAGAAATTTATATGAGCAGTGGATCGAGGATGAGGAAGTGGGTATTGTTTTAATTTTAGTATTGGAAATTTTCGCGGTCATCGATATTGACCCATTGGACTATTTGCTGCTAAAAGGGGCATATAACTATTGTTTGTGAAAATCTGCTAAAGATCTGCGGTCAAATCTAAGAAGATCAAACCCCGTGTATTGGGATGGTGAATTGAATTTTGACCAAACTTATGATTTAAATCTCCATATTTTAACTATTTACACATGATTGATATTTCAGTATAACGATTCACGCTTCCACGATTGAGATACGGCCATCCAAGGGAATGAAGTGTGTCTCATACCTTGAACTTACACCACTTATCATTTCATGTTTGTGGGCCCTTCAATACTATTTTTAAGAATATTCTTTTAACTGCGGATGAAAATTTGGGAGTGGTAGATCAATGAATGAAAAGTATGTGAATTTGTATGAAGGTTCCTTCTTCAGAAGTTTGAAAAAAATGGATATAGGAATGGTCGTATAGAGTGGTGAGATTGAGGGCAGTATTTGGTTAAACTTGTTAGAATTAGTGTAGATATTGACCCATCTTTAATGTAGATAGTTTTCACATGATTAAAAGAACAGAGTGATCTTCTAGAGGTGGATTGAATATTATTGAAATCATGAACTTCTCACAAATTAGGATCAACCCGCGATAAAATTATAGGCTGAGTGAGCTTGCTATTGGTAACATTTCATCAATATTTTTGTTCCTTTTCTCTTCACACAAACACTATGGGTAGGACTCCTGATTCAGTAGACACCTTACGTTGTCGAGAACCTCGTGACTAAACTTCCCCAAATTGGACTTGAGGCCGAATGAGCGAACAAATATGTACATTGACGAAATTAGATTTGGGATTTCGTGAATCAAGTTGCGGGAAAATTGCCATAATCCATCAACCATTTGTACAAGTCTAATTAAAGTGAGATGAGATGAGAGAAATCATGTATTCGTATAGAGTTGCACACAGTTTAATAGGGGTAAAAGTGAATTTCTGATATTGTGACTGATTATGATTTTCTCTTAGATTAATAAGCTTTTTTAATGTATTTACTTATAGAATATTAATTATGAATAGAGTTTATTACTTAACCGCGGTTTGAATTTCTCTTATTCTCCTCTACTTGTTCGTAATGTTGTTCTAGGCTCATTTTTGTCTGAGTTCGAGCAAGGTATCTTCTCTCAAGAATTAACTGGAGATTTTCTCTCGATTTTTTTATTTTCTAGCTTTTTACAACGAAGACTTTTAATAAAGATTTTCGAAAATAAATAATTCCAGAATTCGTACTGGTAGATAAATCAGCAAAATTCCGCAGGGGGAATTATCCCAGAAATATTTTTTAAAAAAATTAATCTTGTCCACGCAGAATGTTGTCGTATATTCCAAAAGTAGGATAAATGACAGTAACTGACGGAGAGGTCAATAAATTTATAAGATTTCGGACAGAATAGACGCCGGATAGATGATTAAATGATCTCTGTGAAATTAGAACAGAGTAAAAATTATTTAAATAAAGGAGATCCATGAAGTTCCGCGACTAAAATTCTCAAACCGGAAGTACAGCTCGGCGGTTGAACGTAGGCCACAGACACCGAGCGGTGCATGGTCTTGCCGTAGGATAGCGCAAACGGTCCAGATAGACCAGTGATAATATAAAACAAGTGAATGGTGATAAGATGATGCGAAATCTGCTCAGACCTGAATCTGACGGACATTACACTGAAACACAACGGTCGAGATTATAATGGAACTGAACGTTTGATAACTTACCGTGTATAGAAGATTATGACTTTCCAGACAATATTAACAGTTTAAGCCATCTTTCTTGTTCATTACGGCCCCTTGAGAGGTTGATCGAGTATGCCGTGGTGTTGGAGAAGCGCTCTGATCGAGCAAGCGCGCACGATGGTACTGAGTATACGAATTCACCTGCTCAGTAGGAGATCTCCAAGCTCAGTGACTAATCATGCCAAAGCTACTCCACGAAAATACCTCTCATTCAATATTCGCGGACGTCGCCAGCAAAGCACGAACCACTTAAAGAATCAGAAAAGGTGGCACTGTGGTGAGATCTACCCGGAATTCATATGCTGCGCTCTCGAGGGGAGCGTGTGTGCGGGCGGGAAGAGAGGTTGGGTCGAGATTCGTCTGGGAGTCGTATGTGTTGTTAGAGGAAGGTGCGAGATGTGATGAGTGGTTATAGACTCGAGAGTATTGAGGGAAGGGTGAGGCTGTGAGGAAGATGGATCATCGAAGGTGGATGGGAACAGTGTCATATAGAACTGCTCGTGGTCATTCTATGCATTAATATTGATCGTATTGGAGTGTAATGAAATGATAAGTATCGAGAGCTGATTAAGCGCTGGCATTCGTGATGTGGACTAGTAGCCTCGTGGGTTCATTCAGATTATTTCCTAGATGTAAATAGGGTCGGAATGTCATTTCATAAGATGTCCGCTTTGACTTATACAATCGTTTTGCCATCTAGTGGGTTCCACATGGCTACGACTTTTTCCTCGTTCATATCGCTGTGTTCGGTCAATGCTCTGTGGCTAAGTGCGTTATGTCAATAAGGCAGAGTGATGTGTTGTCGAAGGTGTGATGTGGTGGGAAGAGGTAAGCGGTTAGGGCGTGAGTGTTTTCTGGTATTGGAGCAGTTGTAGTCTTCGGCTAGTCTGTAGGCTTGTGATGTGGAATTGTCATTGTATGATTGTGTTGGATAGCCTAGGCATGTGGCTGATAGTTGATCGCGATTTTAGTTTGTGAGATTGTCGATGATAGTTATATTAATCATGTGAGGGAGTACGATAAGGGCGTTAATGACTTTTGATTGACTTGCGGTATCAGGTAACCGGTTGGTGTGCTTGATCACATTAATACCGCGGGATATATTTTGGAGATGGACCGGAATGGGTTTATAGGCAATGATAATTTGGGGTTTAATTTGGAGTTAGTGGGTGCATATTGATTAGGGGCTAGGAACGGTTGGCATGCATGAATAGTAAATTTAGCTCTGTAGAGTGGATTGTGGCGCAGTTTGGTTGCGTGTCGAGCTGTGTCGTCTTACGCAGTATAGAGTACTCGAAGAATATAGTATGCTTTTGTAGAATGTCCAGTAGGATGAGGTGTTCTGTATTGGTGATTCTATGGGAAGAGCGGATCACGAAAGAAGTCTCTAGTGGCTTTAGTGTTGTACGGGCCGTGGTACGTTGGTTATCCAGTCAGGCGGAGGCGCGTGATGTGGAGGTTCAAGTAGTGGAGTCTTTTTTTTTGAGCCAGTCGTCTCGCTCGTGGAGGTGGGAATCTCGGCGTAGTCATGGGCTGCTTATTTTAGGTTGAGGTTGCGGCCAGGGAGCCAGAGAGCATGGCGGGACATAGAAGCGATGCGGCGAGGTTTGCAGTGGAGATGTGTTGGCACGGGTGGGTTTCTGTGTCGGGTAGAGGTTGTGAGTTTAGTGTAGTATGAAAGTCTGAAGACACCAGCGTGGGCTGTGGGTGAATCAGCTGAGCTAGTATTCTCTCCTCTTTGTACTTGTCAATTCTCTACAGTACGCAACAAATGGAAGAAATACAGGCTTTCGTCGCAGGCTATACGCGCGTGCGGACGCGGAGAAAGAGATTCGAAGACGTTCCGGAGAGACGGTAGCTATTGACGTAGGATCTAAGGTCGCACCGAGGTCGATGCGGGCACGCTTCTTATAGTAGCTCACTGACTGTCTCGCAGGTTCGCCTGATAGGACGCGAAGTGCACATGCACGGCCGTACACCGTTATCATAATGCGTATCAAATTTTGATAGGTACACTCTTAAAGTGCGGCTGCGAGCGCAGTTTGTGGCAATCAGAGCTGCGGGTCCGTGCGTCCAGGAAGTTCAAAAAATTGCTGACTGGTACAATGGTGCTTAGAGAATTTAAAAATTTGGAGGGATGTTGTTACATGCGATAGACTATGTTGTTATCTCATTATATGCTGGTGATGCGTAGTATCAGGCATGTGGCTTGTATATCGTATGTTGGCGTGTGGTCAGTGTTGAATAACAGCTAACGATTGAGTCGGGCCGAGATTCGAGAGGAAACTGAGATTGCCGTACTATAGATTGTTATTGGATATTGAGAGAGGGAGTGGGACATGAGCATGCAGGTTTTATAGACCGATAGTATGATCGGTCACGGTACAGTCTGCCTACGTGCTTCTCGTCATCCTCGCGATAGCATTCCCGACCCCCGCGATCTCGGTAGTGAGTAGTGGTTGTTCCGGTAGAGATGTGATGACAAAGGTCCGTAAGGGATTTTGAATGTTTGTCAGAGATGCTCGCATGAATTTAACGTCTGCCAATGTGTATTTGGGCAGCTAAATAAAGGAATGCTGCAACTTTTTAATCTATATTACGATCAGTTGATTGATGGTTGTGCAGAGGTCGCGCTACTAGCGTTCGAGTAGTTTGTACCGTTTTGGTTTGGAGTGGAATAGGTAGCTGATGTTTTGCATTAAGTGGCGTGTAGCTGCTCTGAATTCGTTTTTCCCATAGTTATCATAGCAAGTTATGTGTCGTTGTCGGATTGTGATGTTAGTAAAACTTGCAGGAAGCATTTCGGCGTACGCTACACTGAATGTGGGGAACGTGGATAACTGTTTATGGAGCCTAGAAAGTAGTTCCACAGGTGTTAGTAATACTAGTATGAATGCTCGTTCCGGTCTAATATAATCGCTGTAATGAGGTGAACTAGTATCGTGCTTTTTGGGCTATACTGCTAGTGGTGGCGCTGGTGTACGGGCAAGTGAGGAATCTATCTAGCCAAAAGGTGGGGACTTTTATTCTACAGTTTTGTGTATAGTGTGCGTCGTTTCGGAGTTAGGTCGGTTGTTCGCCCTGCAACGTTCTAACTGGTGTCGACTGATTTCGGAGCGAGCTCGAGGCGTGGCGCCTGATTGGTGGGTCTTGCTGAGCTGGCAGCGTTCGGATCCGGCCCACAAGTCTGGCTTGAATCGGCGGTGATGGAGTCTTCGGTAGTATTAGGTGACGGATTAGAAGTTCGACTGGTTTTCGGAGTGCGTAGGTCGTGTCGTGGTGTGATGGTCTCCTTATGGGCGATAGATTAGGTTCTATAAATGTTTTAAGCTTTAGGGGATTGATTCTGGATGATATAGAAGAGTTACTGTGTCAGATTGTTGCGACACAGCCATAGTCCTCCTACCGCATGTGCGGGGATACTTGGCTAATGGGATATGTTAATGGCCTTTAGACTATTGGTGCTTGCATGTACATTATACTTAGGGCATTCAACTCGAAAGTCCCCAGATACGCAGACCATACGAGGTGCTTATGGTGATAAGTCAGTGGCCTCGCAAATGAAGTGAGTGGATGGTACTTGAATTGTGATTGTCATCGCATGTAGTTCCAAGATCGACTCGGCTTGAGCGCGGGTCCTGTCCGCTTTGACGTGCTTGTGATGCGCGCTAGGGTGGTTATGGGTCCCCTAGTGAGTGTGTCTGGACCTCGGGAAGGCCCCAGCACGCGTGAGATTGGACTGTCTGTCAGATGATGTCGGTTCGTGTCGGTGATGTCGTGGCGAGGCGTGGCACGCGGTCGCGTGTCGTGTGCGCGTCGCGGATTTCTATGTATATTGTATTCGTAGGTGTGATGATGTTGTAATCAATAGTTATAGGTTGAGTGGCAGAGATCCGTGGTGATGAACGGTCTGGTGTCGTGTCCAATGTGGATAAAGGCCCCGTGTGCCATGTCGTGTGCGTCGAGAGAGCAGGCTGTACGCGTTTTGTTGGCTCGCAGACAGGCGCTGAACGCCGGCACAGCGCGTTCGGGCTACGCAAGGCGTCAAGATTGACGGGTCTAGAGAGAGCTCGTTGCAGCAATCGTTGTGTTTATGCCAGTTCATGAAGTGGCTCCGGTAGCCGTGTGGTCGGGAAAACATGCACCTGGGGGATCGGTGTTGGTTAGACCGAAGAGAGAAGGAAAAGATAGAGTCGTGAAAGCGTGTGAAGGAGAATAAGGCGTGGCTAGAAAAGGGAGTCCCGAGAATTGTCGATGTGGCAGTTGCGACGTACGGACTTCGGAAGTAGATGCATTGTCATACGACAAGCCAGACGATTGGACATGAGGCCGTGGGAAGGCTATGTGTGCCGTGGTAGCTGGTCGAAGTCTGGAAAGAAAGAGACGCTCTAATGCACGAACATGCGGAGCAATTGACACTTCTCTTGCAACGCTGATGTCGGATGAAGCAATCTAGAAAAAAGTGGTGCGCTGTCCGATGCAAGCGCAGTTGTAGGAAAGAAGGCATCTCACAGGCGTTGGTGGACCGATAAAGGCGCCATAGATCAAAAGCGTCAGAGTGATCGCCGAAGGACTATGTACATGCGTGCGCGCCGTACTGGGGGTGGCTGTTGTAGATGGCCGAAGGCGGATGATGCAAACTTTTTTGTTCGTAGGTGCCATGGAAAAGTAGTCTTCAGTTAGTTGCCAGGCTGGAGACGTTGCTGCGAAGTCTTGGAAGGTGTGAGGATGCGTGGCACGACGTGGTGATAAGCAGTCTGTGCTAAATGAACTCGAGATGACATACAGGCTCTGGCTGGTGGGCGACCAGTTAGCGCGTCCGCAGTTTGCTTGAGTGTATATAAAAGGAAGGAAGTTTTAGATAAGTCCTATTGTGTTTGCGGTATGAGTTTCTTTGAACCATTATATTGCTGATAGCAGATATTGTGGTTATTCGATCGGAGGACGATGATTGATCAAAGAGGAAGTGCTTTAGTTCTGGGAGACGGTCGTTCCACAGGTGTTCCCTTGGTGTTCCCAGAAAGGCGACAATTACAGTAGAGTTGTTCTAGTGATATAATTGCTCGGCGAAGAGGGGTGGGAGCGATAGAAGGTTATGCGTAGCGAATCCAGAAACTATGGAGGGCGATTTACAGGGGGCCCATTTTTTATCGGTTAATTCGCATCAGTGATCTGGTCATGACGTTGATCGTGATGTAGTTTCTCGCAACCGGCGTTTGGTTGACATATTTGTAGTGATGTCGAGTCTCGTGAGACTCTCCAGGTGGATGATGTGTCCGCAGTTCGGGCTGGAGACTCAAATAGTATTGCGGGTGGCTCTCAGGTCGAGAAGTGGGCGTCATGCTATAGGTGGTTGTAGGCCCGGATAGATTGACGGATAGCTACCCAAGATGGAAATTGATCCTATGCAAGAGATGGCGGCGATTGAAAGAGGTCTTCACATTGAGGTGTACTGAGAGCTGCGTAGAAATATTTGCTGGTAAAGTTTAACTCTCGAGACTGATGAAGCTGGCTCGAAATGCAGGGAACTCGTTTTGATTACTATGGCGTTATATATTGATGCGTCTTGCTTGTAGAGGGAAAGAATAAGTTAGCTCAGACTGAAAGAGAGACTTGTACATTCATAGGCCAGTCTGCGGTCCGCGCTTTCAAGGCCCACTGCAGTCGCGGAGCTCTCCAGGAGCTCTGCGGGCTTGTTGCGGTCACAGCTCAGGCGTGTTGTTAGATGCAGCTTAACTTCAAGGACTTCTACGTGCTTATAAGTGAATGAGGTTCATTATCGGTTGGGGGCACGAAACTGTTAGCATGGAGGGCGATTACAAGCAAATGACAGAATGAGTCATTCATTCAGTCAACCTATTTGCACTAAGAATAACGCGGGTAGAAATCACGAGCGTGGGATTCACAGTATTTATACATATATCTATGGGAATGGCATGTCAGTTCGACAATAAGAGGAATCAAATTTCTCACTTTTCTGATACCAGAAGAAGCAATTGGAAGCTGCATCCATTTAGTTTTTTTGTTAGAAGGGCGTCAGCATTGGCTTAGCAAACCAGTGGATGGGGAAATTGCAAAAGGAGCCAGAAGGAAGGGATTTGGACTCAAATCAGATATTGACACAACGTTTTGCCTAGCGATTGTGAAAGAGTATAATTGTTAACTGATCTGTTTGATGAATAAATTTTGTCAAAGATTTTGCTGTAATGGGAAATTTAGGAAGCGATAAATGCTTCTGCAGTTAACGCTAAGCTAGGGATCGTTATATGCTAAAGCACCGAGTAAAACACAATGGTTCTCTAATGCAGTTTCCAATTAGATACTTCTTAACACTAGGGGAAAGAGGGTAGGTTCTGAGAAATGCAGTGCCCAGGAGTGGGTTGTAATGGAGGTAATACAGGAATTGAAACTTGTGTAGTTAACCGTGATAAGGCGTGAGATAGGATGAGTGGGAGGTGATACTCGCTGCTGAACTGCTGGATTAATGGTTGATACAAAGACAGGTTGTAGAGTAACATGATGATTTACAACCGAAGTATTTGGAGAGGATAGAGTAAAGGGAGCAATTCAGGGATGCGTTAACATTAGGTGAGAATAAGAACACAACGCGTACTCGTAAAAGTTGTTTGATTAGGGTAGTCGGCGGTGGCGACACATTTCGTTGTGGTTCTAGGCAACATGAGAGATTGGCGGTCTATTGGATGGCACCAATCGGTTTACAGGGGATAAAGGACTGGTTCAGAAAGTGTTGCATATTGTGATCCATTGGAAACTAAAGTAAGCTAAAGTACCAAGGTCGAAAATGTCCCATTGGACACCTTGAGTCTGATAGTAGCAAAAACGGTAGACGTGTAGAGTAATACAAGTGATAGTACCCAAGGTGTGTGGCAATTGGATAACTTGAAACGGACAAGTGCTTTCAGAACTTATGTCATAATAAGAGAAACTCAATTAAGGGTATTAAAGGGGCAAGAAACATAGTGCTCGTGCTATCAAAGCGGGGATGGAATAGTGGATAGAGAAGGTAACTGAATGGTTGTTGGGACTCTTGCGTGTCAACTGGTTCGCTCGGTGGAATTTTAGGTGAAATTTAGGTAGAATGATTAGATGTTCGGTGGGAACCCGGGGGTTTTAAGGAATGGTATTTTTCCTTTTAGAAGAAGTGTGTTCGTGATAAATTTATAGGTTGAGGCTTGGTTAACGTGCCTATGGGATTATATACAATACGCCTTGTTGCGTTTTGGAAATGTTCTTTGGAATGGAATTGGCCCAAACTGTCCCGGGGGTTGTCCAACATCACAGGTTGTTGAACATGTGCAAAAAATGAATTCCTGCTCCAAAAGGCCATCAACCTCTCAGCAATGCGATGCGTGGGAGGAGCTACCTAAAGAGACCATGACACTCAGACCATTCAAATTGGGAAGAAAAAGGGAACAGACATGGCTGGCACGACGCGACAAAAACAGCGTCTGGCTGCAACAAAAGTGACACGCACGATTTGAAGCACGATCCGGCGACCGAGAGCGAAAAACCTAATAGAAGAAAGAAGACTTCAGACAGTCGCACTGAAGACAACGCCGGGCAGCAAAAAGAATCCAGAGTTTTAGGGATAGGGGGCTCATTTTATCGCGTTTTGTCGCTTCTTATTGTTACATGTTTTGTTAGTCGAGGCATTCTCACGGAGGGTGTGTCGCCGATAACTGTAAATGGCCAGAGGAGGTGAGTCTGAGGGTATTACTGATCTTCCGCAGTGCGCATGTGTGTTGTGCGCGATGGTAGTGGATTTTCCTAAGGTATGTTCCCCCCAATCGTGAGAGAACGTCTACGAGGTTGTTCGGCTGTGACTGTCGGTGCCGCTTCCGTTGGGCGCGCTGTTTGTGCGCCATGTCCAACTGAGACAGCATTTTGTGTACATGAGTCCTTGTTACGTTGTACGGTCTGAGTCCTCTAGTGGGTGGTGAGCGTCGTGGCTAGGGCGATGATGTTTCATGTGTTAATTTTAAGTCCTCTCTCTTTTACGCGAGGGAAAGGTGAATATACAGGTGATCGTTGGAAGGAAGATGTGTCCTGACAGGTCATTCCTTTCCGTCGTACCCCCATCGCGCTAATTGATTTATGTGCTTAATGCCTTTATAGATAAGTTGGCGTGTCTTGCGAAGTATTACGATTTTTAGCATTCCAATCCAAAGTCCCACTCAGGATACGCAGGCATGGGTTATGTCCTCGGATGTTGACTTCTATCGCCGCGTGGTGGTGCATTAGCCCGCTTTGACAGTGTCGGCCGTACAAGCGCGGCCGACAACGTCCGGTGGTGCTCTGTCCATTTTAAAAAGAGATCGCCTCACGTTGTTTGTGTGCCTCGTGGGGCCCCATTTCCGCAAGAAGGCTTCATACTTGTTTTTCCCGTCCTCTGAATGGTCTCGCGTACAAGCGTCGCCTCGCGTAGCGTGTCGCCTACCGTGGTCTCTAAGGAGGACGCTAGGTAACGTGACACTTACATCCATTTCAGTGGGCGTGCAATCTCGTAAAATGACACAGCGTATTTTGTCGTAACATCATCTAAATTTATTTGTGGTCCTTGTCTACAAACATTAGTACTTAAATTTAATTATTATTTGTTAATTACAATCTTTAATCAATTTTGTGTTTGTAGTTTGTTTTGTAGACCCAAATTTTTTTTTTTCCAAATATATTTATTAACAGTCAGGTTTGTTGTTCATCTGTTATACTTTAGTCAAACGGAGGCATAATCTTTGATGTCTTATATATTTTACTCACTAATTTTAAGTGGAAAATTGTGATATATGTTGTTTGATTTTCAGTTAAGAAAAAAGGCCCCTTCGTATTAATAATAATAGAGAGTCTCCTGATATACATTGATAATCAACGTGCTATCGTTATATGGGTGGTACAAATATCTAAGTGGAAGTTAGGGTGACATTTAATTTTCTTTTAGCGGTATACTTGTTTTTAATTTTGAGGGGGGACCCCACTGCTGCTGCCACCCTATCATTATAATTAGGAGTATCGTTGTCTTTCATTTTTGATATGCAGTCCCAAGGCTCCCCGTATTATATCGATTTTAGGCGTATGTTTAAGTTTGCTTGAAATTCTGTCTGGAGTCCTTGAATTTTTCTAGGCGGTTGACGCTATAAGCTGTCTCCGCTACTCACTATATGCTCATTACGAGGGGGACTCCAGGTACGCTGTCAACATACGTGGGTGTCTTTGCGGGGATTGATGAAAGACTGAAACATAATTGTTTTGGGAGTGGTTTCTGTAGGCCGATGCAACGTTCGGAGAGGCATGTAACTGGGTTTTGGCGCATGAATCGCCACATCACAATGTGTCGAATTGGCGGACTGGGTTCCGGAATTGCGTTCTCCTATAGTGGAGAAGAGGGCGGAGCCAGATGGAAACATGTCTATCTTCTTGATCAATGATGCTGGCAACTATGGCTTCAAACGGAATGAGTTGGTTTTTAAGATGGTAAGTTTGTGTTCACCACCATTTGATTATTGATTTTACATTGGGCCATTTGTCTTAGCATAAAACCACCTTCATGTTAAATCATAGGTATCAAATACCTATGCATCGCTTCTAGACGATAGAGTACTAAAAGGTCCTTGACTAAACCCTATATTAATCGGCTTCTCTCTTCACCTTGCCATCAGAGAAGAACTTCGAAATTTTAACTGTGAAGAATTTTTGTGCTAGCCACCTTTAGCACTGTTGTTGGGAAGGATATTAAAGCGTGGACGCTCCATTTTCTCTCCCGTTAATTTCTGATTAGCCCCCTACCGTCAAATGGGAAGGGCTTTCATCGGTTGGATGGGTTCGTGGAAAGACCCAAGAGAGATATAACATCTAAGCGGAACGAAGCTTGGAGTTGGATTAGGGTCGCTTGTTTCGGAATAAGCTGTCCGGATAATAGATGCGACTTAATGGTGAAAGGACCATCCTAATCATGGCCTCAATTGTGTTTTCAAGGGCTGAAATGCTTCGGCTTTTATTGGCTTGGAATGATCGAGGGAGTGTACATGAAGGTGGCGGTCCAGAGAGTGACTTTGTGGCGGCATGTTCTCTGTGGGGATCTGTTGATATCATTTATGCATACATCGCTAAAGCCGTCCTGCCTCTATGAGGATTGTAAAAACCTAGGTATTAGCTGTGATGACTTGCTTTGTTTTTGTGATGTCTCGATTAGTTTTTAGAGGGTAGTGGATTCGCTTTATTAAGGGGTTCTCGAGGGCACAACAGGGGTGCAGTGGATGTGGCTCGTCCCTGGTGACTGCAGTTCGGGGACTAGGAACGGGGGTACTAACCGTTCGGGTGGTGTTTCTTTGGTATCGGGGTCTGGGAACAAAAAACAAAAGTGCTTATCTGCACTCTGATTTTTTTCTCGGGATCTTGAAAATTTTCTGTTTCTTACCGTCTAACATCTGGAACTTTTGGTAGTTTGTTGATTTTGGTTCTGTTGAAAGTACTTTTCTGCAATGTGGATCTCGCTCTAATTGTTCTCTTAGTTAAAGTTGTGGGTTGTGGAATCTTGTAAATTTTCTTATCTGGGTTGCGGAACTCTTTTTTTACTTATGGCGCATCGCGCGTATAAGGCTTGTGTGTTAAATAGATTATAATTGAAAACATAAAAAGATTGAGGGTTAGGGCATTTTGTTTTTCGTTACTTCTTCTGGGTCAGAGAATATGTTAAGGGATTATATAATGGTTGTGTTATTTGATATATTATTTTCTGTCCCAGACTGTGAATATATTTAAATATTATTTTTGAGGAAAAAATCTCATGGAATCGGATGTTTCCAAACTACATTGAATAAATAACTTTTAGATACATTTTTGTACTCTTACTGTTAGGCTTGAGGATAATTAATTTTTTTAATATGGACCACAAAATGAAACCGGACACACCATGCACATTAGGGTCTTTTATCCCCCTCCCATGGTCATGGTGGAGGTGATAAACATCATAATGGCTAGTTCTTGAATAAGTCCAATGCAGCGGGGTATTGTTTGGTCCTTTCGCTTATCAAAAGGGGTGGGACCCTTGACTGTTATTTGGTAGGATTTAGTTTATCTTTAATTTGTTTTAACTCAACATGTTTTGTCTCAATAAAGAAGAAATACAAAGATGATGGTTATTCCAAGTATCCATAAAGATTATTAGTATTGTTTGAAAACGGATTAATAAAGATGTAATTAGGAATCTTAGATATAATGTAGGAAGGTTTAAGGTTGAAGACACACTTGGTATTGAAACAGCTAATGTATCTTTTTTTATCGTTACTGTTTTAGGTATAATCACTGGTTTCTATGAGGTCTACTTAATATGCATGAGAATATATTTCTTCTTATCTTAGTCTCTTTACGATCCGCTTTATGCTGTTCGACATATAACTATTTATCAGGAATTAGTGCGGCAGGTTGACGCAGGATTTTTACTTGAACTTAGGTCTGTATAGGTTTTACTCGTGGTCGTGTTTTCTTGGCTAGTCACCGGGCTTACAAAAGGGTGGCTACCCTTCACTCTGGCTTTCCTTTAGGATCATGCACGGCACAGGATTTCGTAAAATAGTGTGCGGTTGATTTTCCAGTATATCCTTAGACCTGGTGGTCCTCTTTTCTATCATTTTGTTATGAGTGATGATTGTTTTAACATTTGATAATGTAGTCGTGTGCTTCAAGGATATAAGTGGTTTTGAGGGATTAGGTTCCGACGTTCTGGAAAAGGATATAGTATGGGTCCTTAAATAATTAAAGTGAAAGGTTACAAACACGTAACCCTTCAGGAACAAGCTCTAGGAGTTTTTGGCTCTTGTATTGTGAGAATGTGCCTATTTTCTCTTAGAGGCATTTTTCTCTAGATGACTTGAGGTTTCTTGACTTCCTAGGTAGGTTTCCTCAAGTCTGGCCTCTTCTACCCTTCATATGGGGTTCTATTTATAGGAGCAATCTAACAACCTTGGGATGCTCTTTTTCTGAATAGATCTAATGGGTTTAACACTTTTGGGAGCCCACTACAAAAGCAAATAATACACACACTTAATCTTACAAAGGGTGAAAAGGGGCACAATAGATGCAGAAGGCTTTAGAATAATTTCACTGGGCTTCGGGTCCTAGTCTACATCGAGATTCTTTGCCGTGAGGTATGTGAGATGGTGCGGGTTGGTAATGAAGGTTGGTAGGTGGTACTTAGGTGTGACGGTAGGAATTGAGGTGGTGAGATGGTGATGAATAGCAGGGGGAGGTAAGCTGGAGGACACAAGAGGAGTGAGTGGTGGTGGCGTGATGGGTCATCGCAGTTGTGAGATTCGATGAGAAGGGGGCGGCGAGGGGGATTTCTGGGGCGATGGCGATGGAGCTGTTGCTGTGGGCCCGCTGTGGCGGTTACGTGGTATGCTGTTTCGGTGGTGTTGCGTGGCGACTCAGAGAGGTGAATGTGGTTGAAGGGAATGAAGAAAAGGAGGCAGTGGAGGGAGAGAGCAGAGAAACAAGGCGAGGAAGAAGAAAGGAAGAAACAGAAAATGCGGGGGTAAACTTGGTAATAGCTTCCACGAACTGAGTCGTTGAATTTTTTGACGAAATATAGCACTAGGGTGTAATGATACACAAAGAATTGTCTTAACCTAAAGGTATTTAAGGTTAAAATAAATCTAAACTAGGTTCCTATTTTCAAAATTCTCATAACCTGAGGGTATTTATCCCTTAAAAGTCTATTATTAATTTAATTTATAAACGAACAACTCCAATGGACATCCACTTGTTTGTATTATAGACTTATAGTTGGTGAGTTTTAAATTTTTACGTGGTTTTTTGGTTTTGTGATTTCTGTAAGAATACAATCAATCATCAATAAAATCAATTCAGTATTGCATTGAATCACCGATATGCTATGTGGGCCGTCGGCTAACTGAACCAATGTGAGTTATGTTCGGGAGGTCATAGCCCATAAATTCTCTTCCACTCCCTCGCGATGAGAGCCGTCACTCTCTTAGCAAAGGTCCAAACTGCTTCAGA
>SNQN01006256.1:0-22739 GCA_008642245.1 Bassia scoparia | reverse complement strand
TCATATTAAATTCAGATTAACCATAAACAAATTAAATTTAAGCACCTTATTAATTTGATTAATTAATTTGAAGTGATCACAATAATTAGGCTAGGTAGTGGTTTTTGCATAATATAAACTTACCCTTTAATAYATTGCTAAGGCTAGAGTGCTTCCTAAGGAT
The DNA here is from genome assembly GCA_008642245.1 of Bassia scoparia. Classification (NCBI taxonomy): domain Eukaryota; kingdom Viridiplantae; phylum Streptophyta; class Magnoliopsida; order Caryophyllales; family Amaranthaceae; genus Bassia; species Bassia scoparia. The sequence goes on along the minus strand of SNQN01006256.1, from coordinate 22,576 downwards.
AAAATTGCTGTTGTTGTGTATTCAATGAATTTGTTCGAATGAAATTACAATGAGACCGAGTAGATGCCGCTACATGTGGGCATATTGGGTCAATGATTCTTTCTTTACCATGTCCCCGAACCCACGACTTTGTTAATGGATCAGACAGTGGGGCCATTAAATTGGCACCAATGTTTCGGGTGTCCGTAACCTATATAGGCACGGTGGCGATTCCCCACTCGATAACACTACCCCAACCACTCACGTGCGGGATCCGTGGCTCAAGCCGCCCACAAATGAAATRGACGTAGGAAAAGGCCTAATAAGGGCACATGTCTACAAAATGGTGACTTCACTGGGGATAATTACCGTTAGGTAAWGTGGACAGACTTGAAAGTCTCGTAATTTCATCGATCTTTTTCATTGAATTGTGCATAATGCATGTGGCCCTTCGAATAGGGTTACGCCTTAGGATCCATGGTCTCATATGGGTATGTTTTATACTCAAGATCCCCTTAAGGGGGGAAACTACTTTGGTGGATGTGGTTACTTGATCATATGGCTAAGGAAAGTCTTATCCCGCCCATGCCGCGTGTGCACGTTTTACTTGATGCGTGTTCATAAGAGGTAACTTGGCCATACTTCGCTCATTGCTATTGGTGGAGTTTGGACCAAGCTCTACTTTTAGGCATGGTACCTCTTTGACTTAACCAAATCGACCATAGTCGACTTGTAGTCATGTTGTATATGTATGGGCCCTAGTCATCGTTCTTAACCCACATTCACAATCACTTTCATATAGTCCATGGTCATCTTTTAGTCCACATCACACAGTCCCAATAAGACTTATTTATGATATATTCTCATGTCAATTGGTGCCCTTTAAAAAAAAACAAAATGAAAAAACGAAAAAAATTAAAAAAAGTTTTCATTTTTTTTTTTAAAAAAGGAAAGGCACCTTGCATTTATCATACATGTATTCTAGGAAAAATGACCATAAAACTAGGACATGCATTCGCATTTGCATTCTCTAAAGACCAAGGAAATTTACTAAGAGTCTAATTCTRTCTAAAACAGGTGAAGTTGTCAACATAGCCCTTGCTCGACCCTAAAATCTATTCGTTTGAGCCCCAATCCCAATCCATCCTTCTAAGCCTAATCCATTCTTCCAAGACCAATCCAACCTTCCAAGCCCAAACTTTGCCAAATTCCAACACCACCAAGCCCATCACCTTAACACCACAAAAATGGACTRTATCAAAGAACAAATCCAAAAACTATACGACCAAGTTCAAGAGCTAACTAACTCTATGCAAATACTTCAAACTAAAATCAATGACATGGAACGAACCTCGAGCTCTTCCTTTGCCAAGCTAGTTGAAAAGGTGATCCAGAAATCCATTGACCCCACCTTTCACGAGGACTCGCCTACACTCGATCCCAGCCTTTCTTCCAAACTYCCAAAGACWTTTTCAGCCGAAGACATACCCAAGTTCAAACCAATCGATGACCCCCGATTCCATCTCAAGGGATTCAAGACCACCATGCCACTCAAAGGAATTGACCCTACCCTTTTTCCAATGGGGTTTCCCCTCTCTTCGGAACCTATATGCCAGAAATGGTTCTTTTCACTTCTTGAGAAAGAAACGATTACTTGGGAAAGCATCACCTATGCATTCATGACACGATATAAGGGTAACATTCAGACCCAAACTTCATTCCGAGAGCTCAGGGTCCTTATTGAAGGGGAGAAAGAGGGGTTCACCGCCTATCAAGCTGGATGGAGAGAAGTTGCTACCACACTAGTCTCCGCTCTCACTGAAGAAGAGATGGTCAAAACCTTCATTGACGACCTTGAGCCAAAGTACAAAGATCATCTAAAMTACCGAGGCCTCACCACTTTCACAAAGGTTTACGACATTGAAATTGTCTTAGAAGACTARTGAATGGTAAAAKTAAAAGAGTCAGTTCGGATTCCAACTTTAGGATTGAGTCGATGTGTCCTTCCACCTAGACCGTTTGTCATGTCTTTTTTATTTTTCGAGTCTATGTCATTAGAATTAGGATTCATTTRTACATTTGACTTGTGTGTAATAAATTCATTCGAAATCAATAAAAATTTCATTTTTTAATTTTTTTTCTAGCCTCCATATAGTTTGTACTACTAACTTTAACAGAACCAAACTAATCGGAAGAGTGGATCTCAGAATCAAGTTAACTAATGGACATTTCTAAGAGAGACCATCTTTCTCAAACTCCACAAANTTCTTGAGAAAGAAACGATTACTTGGGAAAGCATCACCTATGCATTCATGACACGATATAAGGGTAACATTCAGACCCAAACTTCATTCCGAGAGCTCAGGGTCCTTATTGAAGGGGAGAAAGAGGGGTTCACCGCCTATCAAGCTGGATGGAGAGAAGTTGCTACCACACTAGTCTCCGCTCTCACTGAAGAAGAGATGGTCAAAACCTTCATTGACGACCTTGAGCCAAAGTACAAAGATCATCTAAAMTACCGAGGCCTCACCACTTTCACAAAGGTTTACGACATTGAAATTGTCTTAGAAGACTARTGAATGGTAAAAKTAAAAGAGTCAGTTCGGATTCCAACTTTAGGATTGAGTCGATGTGTCCTTCCACCTAGACCGTTTGTCATGTCTTTTTTATTTTTCGAGTCTATGTCATTAGAATTAGGATTCATTTRTACATTTGACTTGTGTGTAATAAATTCATTCGAAATCAATAAAAATTTCATTTTTTAATTTTTTTTCTAGCCTCCATATAGTTTGTACTACTAACTTTAACAGAACCAAACTAATCGGAAGAGTGGATCTCAGAATCAAGTTAACTAATGGACATTTCTAAGAGAGACCATCTTTCTCAAACTCCACAAAAAAATCATTCATTTCCCATTTCCTATATTCATTCAATCCCTTGCAACCCCTTAAGCCATAAACACTTTTACTAAGCCTATCTTTCTTTCATCACCCACATCTACCTATCCCTTGAGAATTCAAATGGTGCGTAGGAAAAAACAAGTGTAGAAACAAGATCCAAAGTGCAAAAAACAAAAAAAAAATTGAAAAAAAAATCAAATTCAAAAGTCAAAGTACAAATTTAAGTTTAATTCAAGAATCCAAGTTCACATGCAAAAATCAAAAAGCACACTGCGCACCCTGGGGGCTACATTGGGAACTTTGAGATTTTTCCCTTTCTTTCTTGACCTTTAATCATAGCCTCGCATTACACCCAAAAAAGCCCTCTCACATGAGGTATTGTCCAAACAACAATAATAAGAACTACGACGGTCTTATTCCAAAAGGATATATAGGAAGCCTCTCCTTGAGGTCCAACTCAATACCTAATAACATTCTGAAGTCCACGCATTCTTCTAGTTAGTTTGACTCCCTTAATGGTTGTAGTACGAATCCTAGCATAGCACTCGACATAGAATCAAATTACTTTAATTGTAATTGTCATTGTTAACAATCTCTTTTGTTGTGATAAATGATTCAAATCGAAGCAAAGTTTTTGGTAAACTAACCTTTGTTTTGTATTGTGATTGATAGCGAAATAAGGTAAGTTTGATTTGACTATTTGAGTTTTCTATTATTTTATACTAACCATCATTTTATATATATGTTGATATTGTTTATGCATGATTTAACCTTTTTATTGTTTAAACAAGACCTGAAATAGTTGAATCACATTAAATTCAGATTAATCATAGTCAAATTGAAATTAAGCACCATATTAATTTGATTAATTTGAAGTGATCACAATAATTAGGCTAGGTAGTGGTTTTTGGATAAGAGAAACTCACCCTTTAATAGATTGCTAAGGCAAGAGTGCTTCCTAATGATAAAATTACTAAGTTGCTGTGCATTCAATGAATTTGTTCGATTGGAATTCCAATAAGACCGAGTGGAGTCCGCTACATGCGGACGGATTGGGTCAATGATGCATTTCGTACCATGTCCCCAAACCCACGACTTGGTTAATGGATCAGACAATGGGGCTATTAAATTGGCACTAATGTTTTGGGCGTCCGTAACCTATATAGGCACGGTGGCAATTCCCCACTCGACAACACTACTCCAACGCACTCAAGTGCGGGATTCGTGGCTCAAGCGCATAAATGAAATCGATGTAGGACAAGGCCCAATAAGGGCACATGCCTACAGGTAGGCTTTACTAGCTGCTGGTTATGTGCTTAATCGTGTTACTTATAAGAAGCTAGAYAAGACACTATATGAGTTGTGGAAAGGCTTCAAGCCTACTTGAGTTACCTCAAACTGTGGGGGTGTCTTGCAAAAATCGGTTTGCCCGATATTCAAAGAGTAAGATRAGACCTAAAACCATTGATGCAATTTTTATTAGTTATGATACTAACAGTGCTGCTTACAGGTTTATACTCAAAGACACGATCTGGTGGAATTTGGCACGATGCAACGAATCATGAGACGTCTGAGTATTTTGAGCATATCTTTCCAAAATGAAAAAGTGTTAAACCTCTTCTTTAACTCAGACTTCTATTGTTTCATCCTGCACAACCTAAATCTTGCGATCTTCTAGAAAATCTACGTAAGACCTAGAAGAAGGCCAACGGAGGCTGAGAAACTGAAACCAGTTTTCACCCCTACATTATATCTTACTTTCTACTAAAGACATTGTGTAGCAGAACCAATTGGTAAGTGTCTTTGTTTTTAGAAGATGACCCTCGAACTTATAAAGAAGCCTACGGTTCCGTGACTTCTAGTTTTATGGCTATAACTTATGAATTAGAGTCAATATATAGTAACAACACATTTGTTTACAGGAATCTCACTTTCGGGTGTTAAACACATTGATTAGTACTGGACATTCAATAAAAACTTAATCTTGAATGGTTCAACTGATCAAATTTAAAGCTCAGACTTTGTGTGTTAACCCACCAAAGAAAGTTTTATACTTTTTGATGACGTTACTCCCTAGTGACTAACGGTAGCAACTATTTATAGTTTAACTGTACTTGCAATCTATTCATAAACATCAAGTGCATTCAACATGGATGTTAAAGTTGTGTTTCTTGAATAGGTTTGCATTCCAATGAATCTGTTCACATTTGGCGTGTTTTATAATGTGATTCGAAAATCCATCAAGTCATATTAAATGTATGTATTATGCAATGCATCTCATGAGAAAAAGTTTAATAATAAAAAATACATACCAATTTCTTCCTATTTTATGTGTCGTAACCATCAACAAAAACTCCACAAATTGATACATTGTAAAGAGGATGTTGGCATCTCTATCAGTAAACCGTGCCAATATTTCTAGTTTCTTTCCAAATTCAACTCACAGATATCGAGGCGACATACTTTAAGGTTATCCAATGCAATTAATCCAGCTTAGAAAATACAGAACACTTTCCCCACTTTCCAAAAATATCCGATAACCTATCATGCACTATCGAAAAGAGTGATTTAGTTCATCACCCTAACAAATTAATAATGAAAAATATATATACTGTTTTAGGGCTATGTTGATCTTTAACAAAAAAAGGGCATAAGGGGAAAAAGAAAAATGACTTGCATAGATGACTCCACAATGTTAAATACACCATACTCTTACAGAGAACACTACATCTCCCATAAACGTTGGATTCTTCCTCCTCCTGTCTTCTTTCATGTAAATTAACCGAATAGCAAAACGGCTCTGTAGGTAACATATGTTTTTCCAGGAGTAATAAAAAAAGCACAATGGAGATGTATATAGATGTCATTCCTTATACTAAACCCAATTATTACATTTAGAAAGTGATTATCACTTGTTAATCAAATCTTTGCTAAAATGTACACAACATTTTATCATATTGTTCGTCAATAAATTGTATGTCAAACTTTGAAATTAAGAAATAGAGTATATAATTATTATTTATGATGATAACATCAATAATTGATGAAGATACTTCATATAAACACGCTAAAACGTACGGAAAAAGAGAGAACACACACGTATGTTGTACATAATGTCAAACAGGTCTCTACACTACATATACAACAGAATTTTAATTGTCAAACAAATTCTCTACACTACCAAAGATCCTAAAATATACAACAAACCACAAAAATACGTTCAACAACATAGCAAACATACATACACCACATACACCACAATATTGAAGTTATAAAGATGACATACAACAACACCTACTAAAGTTTTAAAATATATGTCATAAACACACATACTAAAAGTTGCTAAAATATACAACATTAGTTACTAACTAACTAACTAACACTATTCAATATTCTTGTATACACAATATTTTTTGTTAAGATCTCTAGTACATCCGTCTTACTTTTTAATCAAATCTCAACCATAAGAGAAGTCATCTCGTGACACAGCAACAAATAGTCTTGGCCTGATAAACACATGCCTTGAAGGAAAACAGCCAAACCAGTATTTAGTGTTTGCCCATTGACTATTGTTTATTGTCATAGCTAGCCAAAATGCCAACTTCGAATGCAAATATGCCTCGTTTTAATGAGCAAATCAATTTTTTGTCAGACAGCATCAAGTTCCATCCTTGGATCTAAACTAAATCCCCAGAGTTGAGCGGTGATACTTTGTCTGTCGGATTCCCTTATGATCCTAACTTCTGATTATAAGAGGCGGTTGCACAACCCAATTTGATTGGTTCATGTTAAACGTAATAATTATAACCGGTCTGGCACCAACTTGAGGTCAAACGATGATTAGTAAATCCAGAGCATTTCAATGAGTTTAGTAACTCCGTGGTTCCATGCCTTCAAGAAACCCACCATCTCCTGTAGGCCCAAGTATTCTGAACTTGTAATAGTTTCACCCTCACTGGTATCATGACAAAATGTTAATTTTAACTCAGTCCACATCATCTTTGTTCGCGGGCAAGAATTCCATCTGCTCTTGAGATATTCCCAATCTTATGTACCTTGGAATTCAAGTCTGGGTAAACAATTAATAGGTTCTGTGCATGCCCAGTTTTCATATCATCAACAAATAATCATTATTGAGTTTCAATCCCAATACAGTTCTCTTCTTCTATATTGACACGCCATTAATTTTTTTCCTTCCACCAACCTTCAATATCCATCGCGGAATTCTTGTTTCTTTGTCTTCGGTGATCTTTGAGGTCGGCATTAAGCGCAGTTTATCCTCAAATGCATTACCTGACTTCAGACCAAAATGAGCTCATGCAATTTTCGGCGACATATAGATGCGACCTTCGTTGGCACAACAGGAATATCATCGTTTGAAATCCCACAGCTACAACCAGTTTACCTGCCGAAGCGGCACTGATCACATATGTCCTTAAGCGTGATTCGCATCAACAACCTCAAAGTGCAGCTTATTAGCATTGGTGCGTCAACCCATATTGACAAGATAGCTGTCACGATAGTTCAGCTCAGAGGATCCTTTGAATCCACAATTTGAATTTTTGGTCCAGGGGTTAAATGGAATCTTGAAAGTGGATGTATGTGCCATTTTTCCTCCTGGTAGGAGGTAACTGCAGCAATCCAGAAAATGTACTGATAACTGATCTTTTTTTCAGAATCTAAATTTGAAATTAAGGTAGTCCATAGTAAGTCTTCCTATCCCGGCCACTATCAGAACAAAGAAATAAATCCGCCTTATACCCCTATCATGAGCATCGATACAGTTGCAAGAAACTCTTATTGTTTCGTAATTTAGACCTCTCGCCAAAGAATCAATCTGTTGGTTCATCAACAACATATAATGCAGATTCATCTGCTTATCAACCGATTTAAGTTTTAGTACGAATGAGTTGCGTGGCATATCATAGTCTGCTAATATTTTCCAACTTTTTATAGGACAGATGTTTCAATCTCAAGTAAATCCCAGTTTTTCAATTTTCACGTGTTAGTTGCAGTCTGGATTTCCAGTTTGAAGTTGCGTCATTCGTTGCAAATAATCTGTTAGATGCTCCCAATGTTTGTTCCACAATTTTTTCTAGGATCACTAATTTCAGAGAACATTAATATAGAGCAACATTTTCCTAACTTTTGAACACCTATTGTCCCATATAGATGCCTTCTGTAACCCACTGCATCCACTCATTGTTCATCATCAAGAACCCCAGACTGCATTACTCGGATATAGTAAATAATGATCAACAAGAACATTAGAACTAGACAGCGAGGATAACTATTCAACATATGGTAGGATATGAGCCTAACAGACAGCACTTCATTGGTGCCATGAATCCTCAAATACCTTATCCATTCAAGTCTTATTACAAGAATACAGGTATAGGCTCAAACTATGAAGCCACCACCAGGGCAGAAACTTTTATGCTCTAAACCGTTAATACAAAAACCTGTTCGATTGCATATAATCATGCATATAAACCGCTCTCCTCCAGTAGGAAACTTATTTTATTTTTGAAATTTTAAATGATAAACGAAATATTACATCTGCCAAATGGCGCGATCTATTCTTTAGCAATACCCCTACTCCATCCATCTCTGCCGATTTCAATTCCCATTACAGTCTGTAGACTGTATATACCTCCTTCCTTAAAAATTGAGGTAGTAAGTTCTTACATAGATAGGTTAAAGACAATAATTATATTCTACTTATCAAATTGAAAAATTCGATACTTATTGCTCCTCAGTAACACCATTATCTCCCCGGTGTTTAACCTTTTAGATGATAGAATGGCCCATATCCATAACAGATAGTTCACAATAACACAACTTCAATTAGATAATAGTCAGTAATTTACTCATTCCCGAATCAAATATTCACTACATAATTATCTCCTTCACATTAGTATAGTTGTAAATTGACAAGCAATATATATCAAACTCTCGGGAAAGAACAATTACTATATTTGCAAAATAACTATAGCATTCGTTCTAATAGTATTCTCCCATAGACATAAGCAACTTACCGAGTTAGACAGTATACGCTGATTAAGCATTCAAATACCATATCCAGATCTGTCATATAGTATTTTTATCTAGTTGTACAGATCATAACCAACCAATCTTCTTAGTTTTTTGTTCTACCCATAACAAATAGGCACACGTCCAATGCTATTATGTTAGGAGATATCATCACAACAAAATAGCTGACGACAAAATGTTAAGACATCATAGATCTATGTACCCCTTTGATATAAAAGTTTATCCTTTTTAGACATAAAAATAAACTTATCCTCACTCTACACAAACTTACCTTACTTCTAACACCCTCCACCACATTAGCTGAGTATTTTAATCTAGAATTTCTATATCATAGGAGTCACACAAAATCACACACTAAATTGTATGAAGCTACCCCAACCTCGAATTGTTATCTAACTCACTGCTTCACATTTTTCTATATGGTTGTTGAGATTTATGCTATTATAATACTCTCCACTTTCCATAACTAATAAACAAAAATCACAAGACACTTGTCTCAAGATACAAATGAAAATGTAGACTCATTGAGGATAGACAATTATCTACTGGATGTGTGGGTAATGTTTTACCCTTGAACAATTTCCAATTAGTTACCATAATCATGTGACATGGCGCCACTCTAGTTGCCATTATGCAACATCACTGGTCCATGATCATGAGGTTTGCTAGAGTACTCTTTCAAATCACACCAATAAGCTAATAGCGTGGTGTCCAGAGTGAAAGACCTGTTCCTTTTAGAGAGCTATCTGCGCAAATAATTGATGTTCTCAAACCTCCTCTGGAATTTATAACTAGCATTAGTACTTGTTAGAATCAGCACAAAGCCAGTGCAATAATAAAAGAGATATAATCAGAGGAGCACTTAGTGTGATGGTTAGATACCCACCCCTATAAAAAAAATCTGCTTTTATGTGATTACAAAAATAAGACAAAAATAACACTAAATTCACTGAACCTCATACTTGGAAACTTAATATTGCTCTCAATGTTACCTACATCAAATAATAATACAAAGAGTCATATTAGAACATATGTCACATGCATTGAGTATTAGTTATCAAATCTCTTCATTTTATTTTTTCTGATAACACCCCCTCCAGACTTAACCTAATTCAATGACATACTGAGACGCGAATAAACAATTCGCTCATATAATTTGTCCTCTTTTCACAAAAATTCGTAGACAAAGTTCATCCCAGTTACTCCCTTCGTTTAATATTATTTAGCTATAAAGAATAACCATCTTAAGAGACATGTCATCTAATAACAATATTCCAGCCTATCTCAAGCCGAGCCAATTGTAATTATTCCCAACATTTTATCAAAGATCATACATTTATTCCTAAGATATAGGTCTTTCTGATTCCAATATGTAAGAAGAATATAGCAGAAAATTCTAAAATACAGGTTATGAACAATTAATCTCTTTATGGTCAGCAGTAACTTTATTCTGATCTTGCACTCAAGACTCCAATTTCTGGATGACATCTTGATTTCCAAATGCTCTTGACAACCAATTATTAGCAGCTCAAAAGCATTGCCATTTTGTACTCCTTCTCCCTATATCTTATTCGTTTTAAGTATTGTTAGCAGAGAAATAAGCTCATAGACGCTCCCAATAGTTCTAAAATTTCTTCTCACCACAAAAGATTATCTGCAACCAAGCATTGAACTTAGTCATCCATAGAGTAACATAACAAAGTCAACCTTGTAAGATTCCCCTCTAGTAACAACTATTTCTATATTTCTCAGATGAAAGAGGCAATCACATAATAATATAATCTATTGACAGGCAATTCGATAATTTTCCATTGACTTAGACTTAAATTTGTTGCGCACAATCACGATCACAAATTGTTGGAATACATCGACTGGCCTAATTCAATATAGATTAACAATGTTCTGTCTAATCACGCCTCTCTCCCTCCCTGTCAGTCTCTGAGTCTTCCTCTATGTTTCATCAAGGAGTGATCACCCTCTTTATTCCAAGTATCTTCCTTTTATTTCTAAATGAACGATCGCCCTATACTCTGAGCTAGGATGCTTTATACAGCACAACTGTATAGGAGAGCCACAGGATTGTTATCCCTAGATGCATCCAATCTGTCAGATCATAAACACTATAGAGCAGCTAATAGCAATAGATGGAATTTCACTAATGATCACCACAAAACCTACACCAACAATGTAGCAGACGACTGCGGATACTTGATGACATATACTATTAAAAACGCAATCTTCCAAAGAAAAACTAAAAAACATTAATTAAAAACCATATCAAAATTCGCGCTTCTTTGCCTCCGGACAGTCACAATCAAAAAGGTCAATTTGCATCTCATTTTTCCTGTCAATTCAGGACTCACTTTTCATCATCATCACTAAAGTGCATTCACATATACTAGTGCATTAGTCTCAAAAATATGCCGGCTACCATACAATGAGAATGATTCAGATATAAACGACATGACCAAAAAAATAAAAAAAAAAAACATTCAGTACATTTGCCTTCCACTTGTATTAGCGAGTATCTCAGTTTGCGATTCAATTTACATGTTAATCTTATACTCCATCAAATACACGATCGCAGCCGTTTTATCACTTTAATTATGCAAAGACATCTCGGGCAAGACTAGCTCACATCGACAATTATCTGACTTAACAATATGAAACAGTTCTAGGTCAGCAACCTCGTTCTCACAATAGCATTTTCTAAACACGAATAGCCCAACATTAAGTTAGCAGATTCAATAAAGTATTGATCAAGCATTTAAATTCTAGCATCCTAACTATCCATAGAAAACCAACTTCATCAACCATACTATCTCCAGATACCGAGAATATGTGCATCGATAGTATAAAAATCAATTTGAATATTATTCAGGGCCTCTGATCCCAACCCTATTGTTTTAAAATGATTGCTTTGTTCATATTGTTTCCAATTCAGCACTTATAGGATTGATACAAACCGTGTGCAATAGTATCGTAACTTTCCACATAGACGCTAGCTAGCTGGAGACTAGGAATACTCTCTAGATAATCTAATTACGTGTATTTTATGGCCGACAGTATATACCGATCTCATTATCAAGCAGCTTCGGCGTGCCTTCCCTTCACTAACACATCTATTCCCAACCCCAGCAAATACACATCTTACCCTGGAAGATTGATTGCCATTAATATTTGCGACTTTCCGTTTTGAATGCGTAAAATTCGACTAAGGTGATAAGAATTGATGCAATGTATGCATAACTATATATTTTAGTTGGGAAAGATCGAAGCTTATTAACACCTTTGGAAATCGATCACTCCAAAATGTGATTTATTTCCAATCATTTGTAGGTGGATAAAGTTAAGAAAAGTGGAAACAGGTATGTGACCGTAAGAGCCGCTATTCTTGACTTTGCTGCGCGAACATTCATCAAATATGCTAAACTAGCAGCTATATAAGATTGCCGTTTTCTCTAAATGCGTTGCCCATCTTTTGGATACGGTTCAGTGATAAGTTCTAAAATCTATGCATCAAGGCACTTCACCTAGTAGGACAATATGCATTGCTATAAGCAAACTACAAAGGTGAGTGATCTCCAAGATAATAGTTTTTACATATTCCTATATATACACAATCAGAATACAATGACGGTGGCACTTACTGAACCTTCATCCCTTCATCGATTGTAAGTTGACATTTATTATCGGCTAACTGGTAGATTTGTCTGTCTGGGCTATTGTCAATAGCCAGAAGAATGGTATATACATATAAGAATGTGGTCATATCGTCCTAGTACAGATCATATTGGTAACGAGATCGTATAATATCTCATCCCATAGTTCTTAGATATCTTTAGTCTGGTACGTTCTTTCACTATGTTACCACTAATAGTGATGTTTTCTCCTTTCATATGATACGTGTTACACCCGTCACTACAATTATGACGTCGTCTTATAAACTTTTTGAACCACCCCTACACGAATTTGTTTGTCAGATTCAGTCCCATAGAAAAGGAAGTTTCTACCCATAGCTTGGGCTTCTTAAGCATTGACAATGCGTATAGAATGCTTCTATTTTTATACGCGATAGTCATCTTATAAAGATCGCGAAAATCTCCTGTTAATCATCAGGCACCAGTTTGCATAGACAGGTCAAGGAGAGATGTTGAGCAAGAGAATTGTGTACCTAGAAAGTACCAGAATTAGTTTATTATTTCTCTGGAGTGAGTGCGCACTTACCCGATGGAATCAATGCCACCTTCATGAGGCTCTTAATTAGGTTTGTTAAAGCTAAATATTAGGAGTAAACGGTGGAAATATATATTATGAGTGTTGTGTGTAACATAAATCCCAATATAAGGATAAATTTCAAATTAAGTTAAGAGGTGTTTCAATAAGTACCATGAAAGTACGTTGTCTTCGTTTTGGGTAATGGAAATGGAGCGCGAAGAACTTGAATTCTGGTTACGACGTTGTTACGACATCAGCCGCAATCTTAAATTTCCGTGCTTCCTGCCCAAAAAATCTTCTTCGTAAACTATCTTGCTGGTTTCATCTTTCAAAATCCTAACAAACTAAAAATATCAAGCGCTATGCTTCTTACAAAAGTATAGTGAGGTCGTACAATAGCTCTCCTCTAGCAAGGATCACAGTCTAGTTCCTCTAAATTGTATATGAAATAGTTGCTTTTATAATCACTTGTAGTTATCCAATTTTTAGCTATTGTCCTTTCCATCTTAATCGCTCCAATTCTCTGTGTCATTATACTTACAGTGATCCAGCTTACCTTCGTAACAAGTCAAAATAGGTGTTGTGAATATGATTTAGAGTGAATATATCCATAAGTACTAATTCAAATCCCAAGATGATATATATTGCATAGTAACGACATAAACTATCATTAAGACTATAATGAATGATTGTATCAAAGCGCAATATCAGTCATCTAAATTATTGATATCGGTAAACATTAATCTAGCAACTGTTCAACTAATCTCATAATACATAACATCGATGAACAGTGAAATTAAACAGATAACTTCATTAAAAATCCTAGTTTATCTATATCACTCTTGTGGACATAAAGACTTAGTCACAAAAAATAAGAGTAAAACTAAGTAAGAACAATAATTGCGCACAGCCCACAATGCAGTCATTTCATAGACTAACTCACATTACTAAGCATTGGCGCACACAGAGTAAAAGATCTAAAATTATTGCCAATACAACAAGTCAACCCGGTCCTCCTTGATAGTTTTAACTTTCGTGGCTCATTTTTGCAAGTTGCTATGATGCCATAGTAAAGAAAGACCAGTCGTAGGCACCATGTGATTGTAAAATCGAAGTTGTGAACTGCATATGGTACAAGAAGATCTGCCTGTAGTATGAATGTAGGTCCAGGTACACCGGATATATCACAAACAAGTTGAAGTAACATAATCATCCAAACCAGCGCTTCAATATTTCATATGGATAGTAGATACCAAATGTTCCTTTGAACCCTATCTACTAGCGGTCTTACGTTTAAATAAGAGCAAATAAAATAATTATCTAGCCAAAAAATATAGTCAAGATAAAATTGCATTACTGAATCTCCGAGTTTCATGACATTGTTATGCACATATACTCTAATAGGTGCAAGGGTTTGACAAGTAAGTTGTAATATTCAAGCCACGAAATACAACCCATCCACAACCAGTGATTAATAATTAATCTTCTGTACCTTCAAAAATCCTCATTGATTTATCCGCAAATCCTCAACCCTATATTTTACTGCTGGATTATAACATTATTGTCTCTATATATAGATGGTCCAAGTGTTAATAAAAATATTAAAGAAATTCATATTTTTAACAGATTAGATCTAGATTAGTTAAATTATTTCTCATATTACGAGACGTAATAGTATACATCAACTTCTAGAGCCTCTTTCCAATAACATATTTTCCAGAGCACTTTTGAAAAGCACATTAAAACACATAAAATGTGTGTTGCTGAAACCAAAAATACATTCTCATTAATGCTCCTACACATTTAGTAGTGTGTCGTTACGAATATAAAGTGTACCAAACAATACCATATTGTCGGCTAACTCTCAATGGTCTAGAAGATTCTTTAAGATTAAAACGTTACAACTACTCTTTAATATCTTTACAGTCCACTTTCTTCCATCACCCTAGCCTCCTACACCACCTCCCCAGTAGACTCTTTTTAATCTAACACCCATACATAGACAGTATGTTTAGATTATAACTTTATATGCTTCCATATAATTGCCAATTATCGAGCATATCATCACATCAAGTTCTACAATTCTAACATTATCTTATAAAAATTTTGTTGTAACTCTTAGAGAACAGATTTTAATTACAACTCAATAAAAATGTAGGTTTCTACTTTGCTAATTTGTTGTACGCTCTTAGGTGCATTTCATCCCTACCAATTTATCTATGTGTGTTCATTATCAAATAATAGCTCACATAGTTCTATTAATTAAAAATTACACTAAGAAGCTCTCCTACAGCATACCTAATTCCCAATAACTAATACTCCATCTATTCCCCTTATGTCCTTAAACAATAATCTTTATGCAATACCAATTCATAATGGAAGCGAAATACTTCTGTCAAAACATAATCAAATAATATAACTAACCATATCTCCAAAGTTCACATCTTAAAACTCTAGTGCAAATACTATTCCAACCCACCACGTAACTTAGCGAAATTCATAAAAAATAATAGGTAAAGAATTCCCCCTGTATTATTCTTCATAAGATTCAACAAAAACTACATAAAAACTTATAAATAATATATATGAATTTATTAAGTTATCAAAGCCATAACTTGTATAACTTCAGTAACTAAAGTTGAACATAATGCAAACCTAGTGTCTGCAAAGAACACGTAAAATTTCCCAAACATGTGTGGGGGACTTTACATGCGAGCTGAAACGAGTACGGCAAAGATTCGACATTAATGTTAGCAAAACAGTATCATCAGAAATACAATCCCTTCTTTTATAGGATGTGTTAAATCTAACACAAACACAAACCCACATATTCCTTCATACATGACTCACCAAATACCGAGCATAAATCTAAATCCGAATTATCATATGTATTAAAATCGCATCCCATAATTTGACCGAGTTGATGTGCTAAAGAGACAAAACAGAGCCGAAGATAACATTTAAGTCTATCTGCCGAAAAATATAACTTTTCACTTATCTATCACCGTCCGACCTTACAATACATCCACTCTCTTTTTCAGGAATTATGCTTTAAATCTCTAATGACTTTGCCCATTCTTAGATATCGCAATTATCAGTTATTTGAGTGAATATGATTTTTACAGATCTAGGTCTTCGCTCGATAACTTTAGTTGTTTTGTGATTCATGAGTCGAGAAATCAGCGGATCGGCGCAAGACGAAGAAAGATGACTAAAATGGAGTACGAGGTATGTATTACGTGACTTCTACTTTGCGTGAATATTTGCATTGTTAAGGATGTACGCTATTTATAATATTGACTACTATAAGTGTTGAGTAGATGTTTGAATCTAAGATATGTCTTCTGTAAGGTATGTGTGTTTGCTTTTCATAGTTGTCAGCAGGCAGCAGGCTTGGTCAATGCTATTATAACTGTGGTTTGCATTTTAAAATAGCTTTGTGAAATATCCCGTGGGTAATTTAAATATCTCTATATGGTGTCGGTAGACTAGCAGAGATACAACCCATATTCTAGGATTTTTTCATATTACCCCTTACTTAACTTAAAACTCATGATACCCTCGTTAATTATTAAAACGCCTCATAACCCCTCAGCATTATAGTATAATCATACGCATGTAGATAATGCACCTGATGAGGTAAGCTAATTACTAGGTAATATGAAAATCCGCGAAGAGAAACAACTTTAATTACTCACCCTAACCACATGGACTGAGTTGAAGTAAGATATGGGATAAATTGCTTACAAGGAAATTCACTTTCAGAATCTGTAACCCCTAAGTTTAACAATGCGCATGATAACAAAACCTAATCATATACATTCTTTCTCCTCTAATAACGTTCGTAATTATCTCGCTGAAAAAAAAAATCTTTCATCAATCGGAATTCATTTTTTCATTTAGTGTTCTAGAACCTTCCTAGCCTTAAACAAAGATCTACGTAAACTCAATTAGCACTCTCCAAACCAAAAAAATAAAATTCACGATTTCTATTAAGTGCTTCTATTCACTCAAGTGACAAGTCTCGATACTGGACTACAAATAGAACACTCTTGACCATAAATTATTGTCACACAAAAAACTAATCATACATGAACAAAAAAAACAAAAACACTCTCAATATCTTCGTATGATATTTTAGAACCTAAACAAAATCTATGTGGGTAATGTCTCAATCAAAATGGTGACACATAAAAACTTTGACATGTGTACACCGATCATGGTGGAAGGCACATTAATTAATTCAGAATTCACAGTAGCTAGAGGATAAACTGACCATGTTACCTGACCTCATTGTTATCATGATAAATGTTGCTCTGACACTGCCAATCATGCTGGTGCAACGAAAAACATCTAATGAATCCCATATCAAATCAAGTGAAAACAAAGTTATAATCTCGCTTCGCATATTTCATCGCATGCTATTTATTGATGTATTAGACTGTAGTATATGTTGTTAGGACGCTATCGATCTTGTTCCGCCTCGCCCTCTCAACCTACGTTCTACCCAGCTTTCTCTCTCTTTTTTCCCTCCCGCGACTTTCTCTTGTCGCAGTCCGACATTGCAGCCCTACAATTGACCTCATCTAATTTCGACCCAAAAGGTAACAACACATCGAGTGCTCCAAAAACTTTTGCGTGCGGCTCTCGTAGCAGCGCGTTAAGTATCACCGTGCCACTGGATCGTTGGCTGCGTTGGGATTCTGGTAGTAGGTCGTATTGCTGAAAGTCAGCTACCATGTGCGGTCCCACACTTCTGGGTTGGAATCCGACCGAAACGTTCTGTGCAAGAACAATGGCCGTCTCGTTTCTTTGCTTCATGGCTGTTACTGGGCGACCGACCGCCCCACGTACCCCAACATCATTTAGTACACCAGTCGTTGAGATTCCGCTACTGCCCTTCGTTAGTTTTTGGCGCATACACTGATGTACCATTTAAATCATGTATAACCATCAATCACTTGTCACCATTTTCAATGTGTTGCTTGATTTATATGCTCTGAGTAATCTAGCATCTCTCAAGATTTGAATTATTTAGGAGATTGATAGTGAATCAGCTATTAAAATGAATTCTGGTTAATGATATAAGCGGGTTTAAATCTCAAAACGGTCTATATAACGAAGTTGCCTATAGTATTGACATCATGTGATATTCTGAGATTACATGCTGAATTTTATGGTTATTTCACTATATACCGGAAGAACTTTTTCACATATATGGTAGTTAGACGCACAACAACTTAGAAGTGCGTACTAGCTTTTTGCACTAAATAATACTATTAGTGAAAAGTGTGTTTCGTTAAAGTTATTTACAACCAAGAAGTACTATTTATAAGTGAGCTCATATGAACTCTTAAAGCGAAATGTGTTGACCACTTTGTATTAATGTTCTATATATTGTGCTGTTTATATAAATCGAGTGCCTAAAAAATCCCGTGTTTCCATATTGGTAATAGCTGACTTTAGAATAGATGAGATTATTCACATAGTGAGATTTCATAAATACTTTGCGTAATTTAGGATCTTTTGTTTTCAGCAAATTGCATGAATAAAAATACTACAAATATATTACAACATGACCATGATAAAGCTGAACTTCAAAGCTATATATACAAACGTATCATTTACTCCTTCACACATTCTTCTAAATCAAAGTAAAGACAAAGGTTAGGTTTAGTAATATAGCAACAGCAAGTACAACGAATTCTGTATCTCTGCCATGTGTAAGGATCTGCAGTAGTATAAAGTATCCATTAAATAAAAAACCAAACTAGTTGATTCATATGATTATAGAAAATAAAAAGTCAAAGCAACAGGGGCATAATGAATATGTCTTGATAGCCATTGAATCTCTATTACTTTCAAGTAATATATTAAACTCGTTTCCAGTAATTGCAAAAAGGTTTGGTTTAATTTCAAAGACTATATAATTAATAAGGGACGATGAAAACAGTATTAGTATATATAATCATAAGAACATTGAACATATCAATACCATTTAGTCATAGTTTAGCATGAGACCGATTCAAAAGAACTACTTGGTATTTACCTACATTATTGATGAAAATCAATTCTGAGTTAAAAATAATACTGCAATATTTGTAAATTTATTAGCAGATGGATACTCAACGTTAAAAGAAAAGTGAAAGAGCAGTTATTGCGTGAGTATATGCATACAGTAAGTCCTGGCACCACGTTGTTTGTCGCTTGAGGTGCAATAATCTGTGCGCCATCGAGAAAAGGAACGGCAAATCACCAACATCGGATATTCTCAAATGAAACAGATATTATAGTGTCATATTTTGTATTAAAGAGTCACTCTTTTAGTGAAGGTGTAAGATGAGTGTACATGCTCCTAGATGCGTAAAGATTGAATGCTCCCGGAAGTGTGAGGACAAGTTGAATAAACGATCGCTTACTGAAAATTCATAGAAAAGTTCAACGTGTCCATGGAAAATAGAATGTCCTTTGAACCGCAAAAGTATAGAGTGTTTATTACTAAGGTTCTTGCTAAGATGATAGAAAAACAGAGAGCTTTTACAATTTGAATAAACATTGGAACAGGTACATGTTGAATGAAAATGCATGCTCGTATTATACGCTCAAAGGCAGCAGTTTCGATAATAAATTATCACCTAGTTCCCTCAAGCGCATGTAATAACGCTCCTACAAAGGAACCATGGCTCCCGGAAGCGCCAGTATACAGCTCGCATATGCTAATATTTACGCCTCGCGCCTCAATTAGTTGCGAAGCGTATATACGCAGCTCTCTGCGTTATATATTTTTCCCAAAAATACTGAGAGATGATCAATTTATTTATTTCGAGAAACTACAGTTACTTTCTAGCCAATAATCCGGACTCTCGACCTTCTTGAAATGACATTTATGCGCTGATATTCATAGACGCCTATCTTTTCTACGGAAGAAGTACATCCAATTTATCTAGCGCCTATCAGGGCCTTCGAGACTCCTAGCACCCTACTCCTTAGGTGTGGCAGGAATAGAGACCTTCAAGCTTCAGTTCAAAATAGAGTATGAGCACATGAGCTATACAACTTCGCATTGTAAATTGCTTTGTATAATGGGAAATAGTAGCATTGATCGAAACCCCTAATTGAAATGTAGAAGAAACACTGCGTGCGACAGCACTGCGATCGCACTATAAAGGTTATATCAGTTACGCGAGCCCTAGTCACAATATAGGGCCCCAACCCCATCCCCCCACAACTAGTGTCCCACACCGGCAAATGAAGTGTCCCCAAACAGTTTTAACGACAGTGGAGATTGGTGGTTCGCGGGGGACCAATGTAATATGTCGAGATCTTAGATAAAATTACCCACACATGTCGGGCGCCGCATGTGAGCATGGTGATGGAAATTTTTTGGCTCTCCGCGGCCCCTCCTCTCGACCCTCCGCCCCGCATTTTTTAAAGACTCTATATATTAGTATTTAAGTTTTTATTTTCTCTTATAGAAATCATAACAATTGGATTCCATAGAAGTAATTGAAAAAAATCTTATCAATTTAGATTAGGTATGACTATTGAAAAGCGCAATTAATTACTAGGTTTTGGTTGCTATTATGTACAAACCAAGATATTAATCAACTATAAGATACCATAGCAAATAGACAAATTTCTAGTGTTCTATATACCAATTATTGAGTTGTTCTAGTCAATGATTGAACTAAGCTGATGCTTGAAAACAGGTCATGTCGTCCTATCTATAGTTCATTTCCTGACTTTTTATGATATGACAATACGAATATATTATTTGATACAGCAATGTGTGTGCCTTTAAATCTAGAGAATATAGTTTTACGATAGATGTCGTGAAAAGAATGTATTAAAGTTACTAAGTTCTTATTAGATCAAAGCACTGAAAAATCAAAGTTATGGTAGAGCCCAAACTTGATAATATTTGAGTAGGTTGTCTTAGGTGGCTCCTACACGTCTTTGTCACTGCAGACAGCAAATCAAATTGTGTAGATAGCAGCAAAACTCAACGAGGGAATCTCACTTTCGATTGATAATTGTCTTAATTGAGGAGCAGCAATCATAAACGCTGAACCACTATGGGTCATGGGCGGGATATTATCTATATATGTCCCCGCCGGGATGGCGGGGATGGGGATGAGAACTTTGCAAATCCGCCCCCGCTCACGTTGTAGTTAGTATGTACAATAGTAGTAGATCCACTACAACGAGTGTGTAGAGTAAATGCACAAAAACCAAATGGGAAGGATGAGTTGAAAACCTATTAGTAATATAATTAAAAATCCATACGCATTAGTTTAATCAGTGCATAACGTATATTGACAAGATACCAATAGCCAGTTATCCCTATATTATCATTTGGGGTTTTACTCTGAGAGTTTTAACTCAAGATAATTTATGCATGTTATTCACAATAAATCTTAAAACAGTACAAAAATGTACAGTTTATACTAAAAAAAAATAATGAGAAAGCGCTGTGAGTAATTATAGAAGAGAGAAATATGTTATTATTGGTGGAAATAGTAATCTCGTATAGGAATCTATTTTATAACCACTCTTGTGTAATGTTCAGCTATTAGACTTTTTTTGAGTCTCCGAAAGAGATATATCGATGTGACTATTGAAAATTTGGCAGATAAATACTTACAAATAATGCTGTTGTTGGATTATTGAGTAGTTTTTTTGAAGAGACGGAAGAAACATATTATTTGTGTGATACTCTGAGTCAGTACTGTGTAGTCACCATTGTTTGAAAGTACGCTGATTCAATAATGCGGAATATCTTGTCGTGAAGTTTGTTGACGCAATATTTACGCGTTAAAACATTGAGCTCAGCAAGGCAAGGTAGTATTTATAGGCACGTGGCAAAAAACGAAAGTACAAAACCGCGTATATACGCTCGGATGAGCGATTATACGCATTGTGGGGATCGTTAGTTACGTCTCAACCTAGCGTATATAGCTCCATCAGACTTTCTCCATATGGTTTGGCAGCTTACGTATGTATGGATTGAGCGTATATACGCCAAAGCCATGCTGGAGTCGTATATACGCTCCTGTGAGCTCTATATATACGCTCACAGCATCTGCGTAATACGCTCGAATGATTTATTAATATACCTAGTGAAAGCAACATGGGATGGGGGATTCGATTGATACTTCCAAAAACCTCGAAATATTTCGATTTCTCCCGATTTTGATTCGTGATTTCCCTTGATTCGACGCAACTCAAACAAACATACACCCTTCTCTCTCCAAGGCAATGAGTGTTCTCTAACGAGAAATGTTGCATAATACCTTATTACCTGAAGTTTCTCAGCCCGCCATGTCTCATCCAGGTTAATCACCTTCTTAATGATTTTTATTGTAAAGCATAGAGCATTTTCTTTTATTCATGTAATTTTTCTGCGTATTCTGTCGACAATATCA